>JNEY01000782.1:0-11483 GCA_020875895.1 Aphelenchus avenae
TCTCCCACTAATTTTTCATTCCCACTAATTTGCCTTTCCACTAATTTGTGATTTTTTACCCACTAATTTGTGGTATTTTACCCACTAATTTGTGGTAAATTTCCCACTTTTCTGCACCTGGCACAGCCGTCGCAAGAAACCGACCGATGAGCGTCCGGCTTTGGCGGCTCCTCAGAATCGCCACGCAATCGCCTAATTTCTTGCTTTAATTTGAACCTGTTTATGTCGATGCATTTTGGTGCAAGAGGTTAATTTCGTCGAGCAGTAAAGCCGGTAACCAAAAAAATAGTGCGAATAAGACCACAAATTAGTGGGAAATTTACCGCAAATTAGTGGGGGGAAAACCACAAATTAGTGGGAAGGAAAAATTAGTGGGAACGAAAAATTAGTGGGTAAAAAACGACAAATTAGTGGGAAGAAAAAATTAGTGGGAGCGAAAAATTAGTGGGAAAAAAACGAAAAATTAGTGGGAAAATTACCGCAAATTAGTGGGACAAAAATTAGTGGGAACGAAAAATTAGTGGGAAATTAACCGCAAATTAGTGGGAAGAATACACTTCCCCGGGACACTAGCGTATGGCTGAGTGATACTGAGACGTTCTTAGTGCCTCTAGCTTTATTGTCGAGATTACCGAGAAGCTAACAACGGAAAAGTGAAACGTTCCGACTTGTGTCGTACCCGTAACCCATATGCAAATCTACCTCGTGCCAAACGTATATATACCCGTGTTTCCTGTATGATATGTCCAGTCCCGAGAGTCGATGGTACCAATAAAGACTCTGACTCTTCTCTCTCGTGTCCCCTCCACCTTAGCCCACCTTAGGATATAACAACTTGCTTTCTCAAAATTCTAATTTTAAACTGCCCTCTTGCTAGAATAGTGTCATGATGTTTAAGACCTTCGTTTCGCACGACCACCAAACTGTCCTTCTGTGGCGTGAATGATTTTGTGCCTTTTGAGATGGGCCGATTGTCGGTAGCACTTCGAACACTGCTCACACTTGAACGGTTTCACGCCGGTATGGACCCGCTGGTGTCGCGTTAGCTCGCTCTTTGCTGCGAAGCACTTACCACACTCACCGCATTTATACGATTTCTCGCTGCTATGCGAGAGCACGTGACGGTTCAGATGGGATCTTTGGGCGAATCTGCTATCGCAAAGTTGGCAGTGATAAGGCTTGTCGCCCGTGTGCACTCGCGAATGCAAAGTAAGCTTGCATCTTTCCGAAAATCGCTTGTTGCAGAGGTCACACTTGTACGGGTTTTCGCCGGTATGCAGGCGCTGGTGCCGTCGAAGGTGACCCGCCGTCACGAAGCGCCTGCTGCACGCCTCGCACTTGTGAACCCTCTTGCCGGTGTGGACGAGTTTTTGCCGACGGAGACCTCCCAGTCGTTCGAAAAGAGCGTGGCGAAGCGGGCATTCGAATTGTTTACACGAATCATAACTAGGACTCTCAGCGTCCGCAGCGTCCATCGCCTGCTCATACTTGTCATGAGTAAGCGTCATCGTCGGGCGACTACCGCGGAAAACAGCGAGGCATTGGGGTCAACTACAATTAAGAACACTCTAAGAATTATTTCGGTAAAGTGCACCTTGGCGCTTATACAATGCCCTCGATTCATTGGTCAAGGATCGGGTTAAGAAACAACCGAATAGCTATCGCTATGGCGGGACAACTTGGTTTGGTTTCGTCAATGTAAAACATAGCATACTACAAAGCGAGTTCATTGATTTTCCCTGAACGGCAGATCAAACGTGATCAAGCACGTTCAGCATTTTCTAGTTACCACCCTAGGACCTACCCTGGTTAGTGCCTGAGGAAGGATACCCGTAAGGAAATTTCGTACTAGCCCATACTTACTTTGATACCGCTATGGCCTTGGATCGCATTGCGATCTTTTGATACTTCATTTTCAGGGAGAATATTGGGATTACTTCTCAGTAATTCTTGGACATATTCCAGGAATGTTCAACACCTGTGGTTGGTGGGCGTTGGCGCTGTGTCGCATAGACCCAAATGTCGAGACGTACGAAAAAAAAGACCATAGCGGGCTGCAAGATGAGGCATGAGGCATACGGCATCGAAGGTCAGAAGGCAGGTTCAATGCTACGCAGCGGGACGCTTGTACACTGCAAAGCCGGGGCAAGTAACATACAAGTGTCACAACTGTTTTTGTCAAACTAAGATGCAGTCTTTCTCCCTGGATTTTGCCAAAACAAAACTTTCATGAGCTTCTCCAAGTCCTACGTAATATCGATCCATTTATGCAACAACAATTCGAATGCAACAATTAAATCGTTCTAAGAACAAATAATTATTCGGCGAATTTGCTTAATTTACATGCCAGCGAATGTGATCTTCGCTGGGATAACCTGGAGCCCGCAATTGCCACTTGTCTTCGGAGATTCCGGTTCGCGGCTGATTACGACTGTGAAAGGGTTGCACTTCTGACGATGCAGTTCATAGACCGCCGCATCCGGAGCGCGCAGAAGACAATAATTCGAGAGATGTTGACGGAATCCGTCGTCGTCAAGGGCAAGCTCTTTGACGAACTGCAGCCACGGAGGTGCATTGTAAACGGTTTCCTCCTTAAAAGCGAACTTCAGAATTGTCGTCTGGTACAGGCTCTCGTATGCGCATTGCTAAAAAACGAGTAACGATTTATGTTTGCGGCGATATTGTCCACGCCGATGAGAACGCTGGGCCTCGCCTTCACAGCGCTCTCAGCGGATCTTCGGGCGGATAAGTCGGTCAGTACAGGAAAGACGACCTTTTCGCTGTCCTCCACTTTCCAAAAAACGCACGGTCGTAAGCGCCCAGAGATGCGCAAAATTTCCCAGAATCCAATGTGATGGTCTCGTCGACGAACCCTTCTTGTAGCACCGCTCGGAAAAAGCCTCTACGATCAATTACGCCGAGCTCGCGGGCGAACACTTTGTAGAGGACGCTTCGGAATTGATCCCGGGTAGATGAGCCGAGCATCGTCACGTGACGGTAAGCTCAAGTGCGAAGCCATGACCACGCTGCATGAGCGACTATAACAAAAACAAGAGAAACGATGAGACCGACAGCAATCATCAGGAATATAACGAGCACCACGGCCAGCAACGTAATCACTCCGACGAAGAACCCAAAGAGCATGTCGGTGAGAAACATGGGTGCAGGGCTAAAATAAGGATGTAATGCATGGGGTCAAGCAATAACTAAGTAGCATAGTTGCGCAACGCGCTAAGTGTAATGACACAAAAGGCTTGGATTTTAAGATGGGCCACAGTGCTCAGGCGGGACCGTACATAACTCTAGTGAAAGGTGAGCTGGCACATACCAGTTTGTTTTTTTAGAAATTCGAACATGGCGGAATTCTGGAGCTCGTCCCGCACTTCTTATTCGCAGCTTCGCCTGAGATTTCCCTTCCATTCAAAGACGATAACAAGACCGCTTGTGTAGTGGAAGTCGGAGATTACGAATGGGACGTGTACCGCTTCAGGAACGCTGTCACCGGCGAGTGGCTTACTGCTTGCGTCGGTCATCAGCGTTCCGAGCATTCGTCTTGGTCCGTGCTGCACATTGTGAAGGGCAAAGCACACCCGGATGCCTCGTTTGCTGCCTAACAAGTATTCTTCGCGCTGTATTGCTCAAGATGTTACAATCCGCTTCTCGGTTCTTGCTGTTAGCAGCTTCGCAACTGTTTTGTAGAACTAACCCATTAAGTACAGCAAATAAAAGGAAAAGAATCGTACAAAGTGTATATGATGTTGTACAAGCAGATTGAATCAATTGACAGGTCATTACGTAATTCATTTACTAGATAAATCCGCGAAATGGCTTAAACAAAAAGGATTTAACCTTTTCGCGCCGTACGGTTATTGTTCTAACTAGCGGCTAGGCTGCGCTTCGCGCAGCCGACGCCGCTAGCGAGGAATACTTGTTCCAGGCAAATAGCCTACCGTATTTTCTCTAATAAATCCCCTCCCTCTATTAGACCCCCCTCCTCAAAAATTCACAGCTGGGCTGGGGCAACGATAACTTCCAAACTAAGGCCGTTTTTTGATAGATAACGTCGAAGTAAGCCTTTTAAGGCAGACATTGGGACAAGAAACGAAGAAGTTATGACCATCCGAAAATTTGAAATTTTCCGAAATTCGTTGATCGAAAATTAATTCCCCCGGGGGAATTATTAGAGAAAATACGATATTAGTTATAGCGCGACTACATGCACGCAGTATCCAAGCCTCAAGCGTCGCAACATTGAACCGCTAAAGCTGAAACGCTGGGACATATGTACGCAGAAAATCAAATGCCAAAACCGGTCACTTTCTTAGGGACGCTTGCGAGCGCGGTCTCCCGACAACATATGCCTGTTTAGGACCGATTTATCGGAATGTCTCCTTCTTACCCGCTATGCGCATGCATTCATACCGCTCGCTATCGAATAGCAGCAATATTCCTACACCTGTTACTGACCCCCAGAGACCCGCCTTGCAAAATAGATGATATTTTAAGGTTCTCCATGCTTGAACGTGTGCCCTCCTAGGACCAATTTGGCAGAATATATTTTTCTTACCCCCTATGCGCACGCTGCGTAGCGCTCGATATCGCATGTCAGCAGGACCCCTACACCTCTTCCTGACCCTCGGAGGATCCGACTTGTAAAGTGGACGATATTTTCACAATCTCCATGCTTGAAAACCCCCGCTGGGCGATCGCTATGGCACGGTAGCAGGGAAGCATGACGCAGACACCTCCCTTGACACCCAAAGGCCTCGACTTGGAAAATCGATGATATTTTTTCGATTCCCCATGCTTGAAAACCCCTGTGCGTCCACTTTGACAAAATGATGCCTTGTTCCCTGCTATGCTCATGCTGGCATAGCGCTCGCTATTGCACGTCAGCAGGATCACAATTCTGGAATTTTGAGCTTGTTGTGTCCTAGGCTTAGCACAATAACCAGGGCACAGAGGAAGAGAAGTAGATACGTTTATTGGCAGGCACGGCTGGGCTCACTATGACAAGACAACAGAAAGGCACGCTATATATACACAAACCACTAGGTGAATTAGCATATCACGAACGGTCACGACAGAGCTGCCGTAACTTTTTTCTAGCCAACCATTTGGCCTTAACTTTTCCAGTCTCACATAACATTAGCAGGCCTATCGAATGATACCAAGCATAAGCGTGTAGCGTAAACTTCGTCGTTACGTATATAGCAACAGCGTTTTAGGTACGTGTCTTTTGCCAAACCCAATTACAAATCACCAGATGATAGCCTGGGAATCGGGCAGAACACGTTGCAGCGCACCAGTGGAATTATGCCGCAAGTGGTTCCCCTCAAATAGTTCTGGCCAATGTCCGGGTATGGGCACGATGCGAGTCGTACTGATAGTGCATTCGCCTTTTTACGAGGAGAGCGAAAAAGTGTGTCCGTCGCAGACGGATGGACAAGATTGCTCAGACTACGCACATTCTGATGATGCTGAATAGTTTTTGCCAGTCAGGATTTTTCATTCTGAGCGAATTGCGGAACAAGGCAATGACGTCTCAAGGGAGAAGAGAGACAATAAAGTTGAGTCGTACGTTACATAAAACTGCGAAGCCACTTCGGCATTTCAGTACGACCCAAACAAACGTTGTTGCCTCTAGTGCACAGCATCATGGAAGGAAGACCCCGATATGCCAAGCGGAAGCCATCACACCACAGTAAAGGCCCGTTCACAATCACCGACTGTCTCAGTTTCTGCCGCAGTTTTGACTGTCGCAGTTTCTGTCGCAGAACCCCAAAAAGTCACACTTTTTGTTCACAATCAAGCCAAAAAGTGTGACTGACGCTGAAAGTGTCGCAGTTTCGGCGACAGTCACAGTCCGCAGTCACACCCGTTCACAATGAAACATGAAGTAAAGAGGGAAATTCGAACCATCCGTAGAACGTTCAAAAACATAAAAGTATGCGTTCATATGTTGTTAGAAGTTACTAACAAGTATCCCTACTCATGTCGGAAGCGTTTCAAAATTTTTTATTTTTTTGAATTTTTCCGAAACCAAAGGGTCCCATCCCCCTGTGGTCTCGGGTCTGAAAATCGAAATTTTCCTCCCTCGGATACACCGGAAATCGTCGTGAATGGCTTCAGCAGGCGTTTTTAGGAGGTTTCCGAAAGTTTCAGCCCAATCGGACGAGTATGGGCTGCCCCAGACAGATTGGCGCAACTATCACATGACTTGGGCGGGTTTTTTTTGGCTGTCATGTACTATATTTCCGTAATTTTGAGTTCTCGCGTACCTTTTTTGTTAATTTTACTAGAACAACGTCTAATAATTGCTTTAGAATCGATATGGAGGCCTAAAAATGCGATACAACTGATTTACGCGCCAAAAAAGTGCCGCCGACAGTGTGACACTGTGACGAAAATTCAAAAATTTTTGAACTGTGACAATCAGCCCCAGTCACAGTTTCAGCCGCAGTTTCGGCGACACTCGAGTTGATTGTGAACACGTGCGACTGGCGCTGAAAGTGTGACATCAGTCTCACTTTCAGCGCCAGTCACACTTTCAGCGACACTGCGTTCACAATCAAACCGAAACTGCGGCAGAAACTGCGACAGTCGGTTATTGTGAACGGGTCTTAAGATGCAGCTCGTCACGCACAGTAGGCACCATCATAAATTAGCGTTTAATGCCACTGTTTTGTGATTTAAATCTAAATGGTGAATTGTGGCCAAAAAGCAGGAAAATGTTCCTACGCTTATCTTCTAAAAAAAGATGCATAATTCGATCACATTGGAAACGGGACGTTCAGGAAACATAACCCGTTCGGAATGCAAAAGCAACACCATTTTGTATGCTCGGTGCGGCGCTGTACGCGCTTTGGCTGAGGTAGGAAATTACCGGAACCCAGCACGCTTTGCAAGTTTTACGGGGAGCAATTTGTCGACTGTAATTTTATGCCGGCACTCACCGATGAAAACTAGTGAAATCTTGGGCTTACGTTTACTAGAACGTCGCTTTCGTGTTGGCTAGCTAAACACCTTGTCCCGTAATATTTATCGCATGCTCACTGCTATTTCCTTATCAAATGGATCCTGACGTACACGGAAGAGACTACACTTGATAACCATAACCAACGACAGACTGAGTCAACAATGTGCATCAGGTCTAGAGAACCCCTCCCACGCGATAGACTAAATGAATACGTCAAAAGCGTGAACCAAAAAGTATGCCCCGTTCTTTTAAGCTATTAGTCTTCTGTCATGTTGCCAGGGTTTTCCGACCGTGATCGCGCATCATCTTTGTTTCGATTTAATTTTATGCTGACAAATTACAGCAACACTCAAAATAGGTAAATGATTATTCCGTAACCGCCGCGAGCTCGGTTGCGTTGATATTGGCTTTCGCAGAAGTCAAAGTGCACGCATGAGCGGCACTGGCGCCACAGTTAAAATGAGGAGGGCAACAGGCGTGTTTGCAGCAGACCCAGTTCTTCATACAGCAGGTGAACAGCGAGGTGTCCGGCCAGCCGCAGCATTTTGTTTCCCAAGTTGCGCAGGTCCATGGGCACCATTGCTGCAAAGTTTAGCCAAGTTACGCTGACACAAAAAAGTGGGAGTGTAATTGTGTTTGCGCACTATACGAGTCGTGTCTTACCGCTTGGAGAAGTGTCGGAAGCGTAAGGCAGATGAGCAAAACAAACATGATCGCGCGAAACAGTCGGGACTCGAACTGTTGCTCACCGCGTTTATACTATTGTGCTTCTGTGGTTATCGCACCTCGTTAGCTGTTGTTTTGAAGAAAGTTGATCGGTACTATGATTGCGTTCCTACTTATCAGTGATTTTGACTGCTTATTTCCCAGCCGAACTTAACCCGTTCACTCACTGTTAGACAGCTTCCAGACGCTGCGCCTTCGACGTAAACGATCCTCGTCAAAACACTTCAAGTGGGTGGTTATTTATGCAATAACGCAGTTCTCGACGTCGCGTGCAGGTAACTTTTGCTTAGAAGACCATTGATTGCTCTACGGATAGGCTTGGGCTTTGCTGCTTACTGATTCTTTAAGTGTTTTTTTCGCCGCCGAAGGTCACTCACAATTAGCCAAGGCCCAGGCATCGCCCGCAGGCGTAACTACTCAGTCTTCGTCAAAACAAGACAAATTATCACCAGTAACTGCCAACAACACTGATAAAACGCCTATAAACAACATTCTCCTGCGCTTATAAGCCAGTTACTGTCGAGTCGGTAGCAACGACGAACGATATCAACCATGCTCCTGCCTTTGGTTTTTCTCCTCGCCACAACGGTTGCTGCCCTTTCTGCGTCGGTTGAAAGGAACAAGGAGTAAGTTTATTGTCCAGGAAATGGCGACACAGCAATAGAGCAAAATTTTCAAAAAAGAACCTGCCTTTAAGATCTCTAAATAAAACGAACTGCACGTTTATTTTGTGCTAGTGATAAACTTGGAAAACTCTACACGTTCTTCACTTCTTTTTACTACAAGATGCAGAAAGCAGGCAGAGAACGGAATTGGTCTAATTCTAAGTTCTTTCTGGAAATCAAGCCACATGTCTTCTTTCTCTTCCGGGATATGCCAGTGCAAAGAAAAACATGCAAAGAGCTAAGATTCGGAGCGCCGACTTTTGGGCTGTTTCAGACAAAATAAATGGCTTAGGGGTTAAAATGTGCCTACTGCAGGCACTTTCTAACAAACAAACCGAACTTTTCCACCTTGTTTCTTCTTCGAGACATTACACGCGAAATTTGTGCAAACTTTCAGATTTCGAGCCCTTGCAAGCTCACATCTTCGCCCCGTCCGATACGTGGCGTGGTTATACAATTCTTGAAATGCTATCGGATTATGCCAAGTTCAGAGGCAACGCCAAATTTGTTTTTCAGCACCCGAGCATGTTGAATTCGTGACAAGGCAATACCACAATTTTCGAATTTTTCGTAACGTCTCTGAGAGGGGTTATGACTGTTCCGCGCTACTTCTTTCACTGTTGGTATTGCTGGACATTTCAGAGGTCCTCCCGAGAAGGGCATCGTCAACTGCAACACCGGCATGAACAATCTGTGTCCGTTCAACAACTGGAACTACAAATCAGTACTGCAAGGACACCTACGGTCAGCACGCCAGCGGTTATTGCCAGGGGACCTACCCGTACAACAACAAGTGTTGTTGCAATTATTAGTATTGAACTTACACGCAAATCTTGTAACGGTTATTTCAAGAGTGCCGTTATGAGTAAAAAAACACCATGTTGTCGTTTACATTGTCAACTGCACGGAACGTCACGGTACGGAATGACATAAGGCATTTTCTTGTGCCGTACCCCGTGCCGTACTGACATCGCAATACCGTGTCGGCGCCGTCACTACGTCAAAACGGTACGGTACGGAGCATGGTCCGGCACCTGCCACCCTGTCTAATTTCCGCAGCCTCCATCGCCGTCTTCGTCCATTTTCGCTCAGATTCCTTACGCAGGAGCCTGTAGTCGTCGCGATAAGTCAACCTGGCGGTTCTGTTCAGTTTGTAGTAGAATACAAACGTGCACATTCCAGCGATGCGCTAATTAGCGCGAAAAGCACGGAGTAAACAAGGTTTATGCTGTTGTTGACGGTCTAAAATATACCCCCAAACTAGATGGTAGAAGAAGCTAGCAAAAAAAGCACCGAGAAACGCCGACCGTGTATGCCACGAGAAAGCCGCCAGTCACTTCGTCGCGAACGAGTCGATGTTCGACTTGCAACTTGAAGACCAACGCAGGAAGCGGCAGTAGGCACGACAGAGCGACAGCGCAGAGTCGTCGCCTTGGCGTCCACATCTGAAACCAACATTGTAGAAGAAGTGACTCGTGATGATCGACAGGGGTTCAGGGCGGACCCAGAACAAGTATCGAAACGCCTACCTATATGTTACGATGAGGCAAAAAAGCGATTGCAGGCTATGAAAACGTGGGCGACTCCTTGTCCGAGCTTGGCGTGGGTACCAAATCCGAGAGCGACGTTGATGATGGGTACAACTACGCCCAGGTTCGCCAGTCCGAGACTGATGCCGTACTAAAGTCCAAATTATTAGGCCCGCTTGAAAACAGTCTTACCGATAAAACCAACACGATATCAAAGACACTCTGAAGAATGTAAAATGTAAAAAAGGCTGACGAAAATTGGACATTCTTATGCTGCCTTTCGCGAAATATGCAAAACAGAACGACGCCGTGGATGACAAAAAAGACGGCCTCAATGGAGAGCTTAAATGAGGTCCAGAGTGGCATGTGTTTTGCGCATCGCATGCACCAAGAGAGTCGCGGCTTAACTAGTAGGTTTTATATGTACGAGAGCCCCCGGGGGCGTACAAAGTGGTATCGCGAGTGCGGAACTGTTTGTGACAAAAATACGCAGATACGAAGATGACCACGAAATCGCGTAGCAAGCTGTACCGTAAGCCGAAAATGTGGCAGTTGCAGCTACACAGACAAACTAATCTGAGAAGTACGAACGCGGTATGCTGGGATGTTCTAAGTTTGGCCAGATGATAGATTAGACCCGGCATGCCCTGGTTTCGTCGCCAGGCTAAAGTTTAGTACTGTCTATTGTACGCCGAGTCGGTCGGCGCTTAGACCCTGACGTACTCTATGGGCCAATTTTCGGAAGGTGTGCGCGTCTCAGTGTACGCGTTGACTCAGCTTCTAGAACAATGCGTTGTTCCATTCTGCGTATCGTTCGTGGTCGTTACGTATAGACTCTACTTCACCACATGCATTCACGCTCTCAGCGGTCCTGTTCGAAGAGGGCGCGACAAGATCATTTCAGATCATGTTGTAGTCAATCAAGCGCGTATTAACGCTGAGGAAATTGGAGCCAATGCGGGCGAGCTGTATTCGAGCAAGGGGCGAACGTAGGCATCAGAGTTGGTCCCGAAGTTCGTTCGTAAAACTTGGGAAATCCGGCATTTGTAGTTTTCGGAAATCCGACTACCTATTCGCGGTCGGTTCGTTTTGACATTCCCATTCGCTTTTTTCCGGGGTGCAGCTAGGTCTAGTAGACAAGGAAAAGCGGAGCAAGTACGACTAGGTCATGCCCTCGAAGTCTTCACTAGGCAATATAGTGGCCCCTGTGGTGTGCGAGGTTTGGCTAGAATGTATTGTGGTGCACTTGATAGACAAAACTTGGAGCGTACTCTAGCTGAGGACGCGGTTGAACATTGCGCATTGCTTGCTCGTCCGAGCAGTGTACGACTTTTAGAGTCTGCGAAAGAACCTGGTTCATTTGGCGTCACACGCTCCACCGGAGTACCTTTCGCGGCATGGCCTGGTGGGATGCAGTGAAGCTGTCCGTCGAAGGTGCTTTGTTGATGTTTCACGTAGGAGTTTGCTTCGGTATACTGAATGGGAAGCGATGCAAAGATTCCCAGTTTTCGTCGCCATTCTATGCACTGTACATTTTGCAAAGCTTCTTCGACTTGGTATTTCTATTGTCGGTAAGTTACTACT
>JNEY01000782.1:16240-31993 GCA_020875895.1 Aphelenchus avenae
AGTTCCGCTCTTCTAGGGGCACTCGTCGCTGTTTGGCGGTCCTTTTCGTTCTACACAAACGTGCTTTCCATCTTCAACACGGAGGGCACAGCGAAAGAAGGACAGATCACGCCGATCCATTGCATGCGTTTCGTGAGCATGTGCTGGGTCATCATAGGTCACAGCGTCCTCACCTTCCTCGCGTTCGGCAGTAGGTCCCGGTAAAAGACAACCGTACCGTCGATTACTTCCAGACAACCCCGCGGACCTCATCGAAGCCGCCGGAGAGGTCGAAATGCAGCTCGTCGTAACCGCCTTCTTTTCCGTGGACACATTCTTCTTTCTGTCAGGCCTTCTGCTGACCTTCATGTGGTTCAAGAAGCACGCGCAGAATCCACGCGCCACAAACTCCCTGTCGGGCTGGATGCTCTTCTACGTCCACCGCATCGCTCGGCTCTCGCCGGCCTACTTCTTCGTCATAGCCTTCTACACGTGGGTGTTCCCCACTTGGCTCACGGGCATGCCGGCGCTGATGAGCGACGATTCCATCGTGTCGACCTATTGTGAAAGGAACTGGTGGACCAACTACCTCTACGTCAACAACATTGTCAACTACAAGGAACAGGTAGGCGCGGTTGTCAGGGTGTTTCGGCAGGCCCAGTTCAGAATTCGTCGATTTTTAGTACAAAATTGAAAAAATAATACGGGCAAGTTCAAAAAAATGATGGCGTGCCGGCAGTTTTGGTCTCGGTCCCGGGCATTGGCAACATTCCGCCCAGCCTTGGACTTTGGTATTCAGTAGTTGATAAAGATTATTTCGAGCACCGCTGATCTTTGTTGCCAGCGATCGTAGTCTGACTTGATCTGTGCTTAGTGCTTCGATGTTTCGTGGTACCTCGCGGCCGACATGCAGATGTTCGTCTTTGCCCCGCTAATTCTCATCCCGCTCGCTATGAACGTGAGAGTCGGAATCTTCGTCGCGCTGGGCATACTCTGCGCATCCACGGCAGGCAACATCGTCACCGTCGTGCACTACTACTTCCCAGCTACGCTTATGTCGTTTGTGAGCAGCTCCACTAATGAACACTCATACGCAGAAGTCTAGTATGGGGGGACATGATTCTGCGGGTGTTGGGGACGATTGACGGACATTACGGGGCCGATGGTTTCTGTTTTTTAGCATTGTAACGCCTATTCCACTATTTCTTTGTAAATTTCGTGCTTATTTTAGGGTTGCCGTGCCGTGCCCTTTTGCCTTCATGGGCGAGGCATCGCGGCATCCGGCTGGTCGCCGCGTCGCGGCTCACGGCACGGCTTAAGAAAAGCCGTGATTTGCCGATTCGTGCCCTTTTTAGATGTCCGGCCGGCTTTACTTTATTGGCTTAAGCTTTTGAACCGGTCCGGATAATGGAGGCGAAAGGGAAGCCAGAAACCATCGCCTAAAATTTCGCTTGTTTTGGTCCGCCAGCTGAAAACTAGGGGTTGGCGGCCGGGTGCTGGGGGTGGGGCCTGGTTCGAGCTCAGGTCGGGGCCCGCACGTTGCTCCGCCCATAAAAACCCGCCGATATAAGATGCGTTGATTGGTCCCCTGTAGACTAGACTGGTCTGTCCACGCTACCAGTTGTCTTTTACTAGCATTTTAGGGATGGCACGATCCACGTATGGTCGCTGATCCCAGGTTGGTCTTGCACGCAAGTGCGCTTCGACCTGATTGCACAAGGTCGAATTTTTTCTATGCGTCATGAGCTGCGGTTTATCGTTTCCGAATTTTTTTCACAGAAATAAAAGCAAAAAAATAAATGTTTTATGGGAGCTATATAAAAGTGCCGAGGCATCTTCTCTTTAATTTTACCATTCATGACATTCAGTAGAACCAGCAACCTAAAACGAGCTGCCCTTCAGCCTGTACCAAGTGCTCATGTACGACGCGGCGTGGATTCGCTGCCAAATTTACATCATCGGCATGTTGGTAGGCTACTTTCTCCGGCACAAGAAGCGCCTACACATTCATCCTGTAAGCGCAACTGCGGACCGATGGCACTAGCTTCGTAACGTTCCATTTAGCGAACATCGCTGGATGGCTCCTCAGTCTTGCTGTAATGGCGGCCGACGTGTTCTCCCTGCGCAGCGTCGTCGCAGGCCACCCGATGGACCTCGGCTGGCGAGCGTTGTACTCGGCGTTGAGCAAACCCGCCTGGGGTCTGGCGCTGTCGTGGATCGTCATAGTGAGTTGACTTCGGCACATGCCGTGTCCACGGACACTGCGACTCTCCGATGGGAGGAAGGGGGTGGGGTGATCAGTCCGGGACCACACCCGGACCGGATTCAAACCTATTTTTGGACAGTCTTTTGCGTATGTTGTAAACTGCTCGTTAATTCGTCGGCTTTAGCTTACAAGCCTTAGGCCACGATAGTAACGAATCCGTAGTTGACCAACGTATGTGGAGAGAGACCTTTTAGTCGTGGGTTCCGGGACGGGCGGTAGTCTAGTATTGTGAATGTCGAGGTAGTCAACTAAACATTATCGATGCTTGTAGTCCTGCTACTATGGCCATGGCGGGCCCATTAACAACTTCATGTCGCGGAGTGTATGGGTGCCGCTGGGCCGGCTCTCCTACTCGGCCTACTTGCTCCATTGGATGGTGATCATCTACAACGCGGGCATGCAGCAGACCGGCTGGCTCTACAGCAGCTTTCCGCAAATGGTAGGTTCGGTGAAAGATGACTGAGGCCAAGGCAGTAGGAAAATTCGCCCTTGGTGCCCCTTGGTTAAGGCGGGTACAAAAACCGACTACTTTAGCTTCTTGTTAACTGCCTACCGGCTATTGCAATCACGTATTTCTTCTCCCTGATCTGGGCCACTGCACTGGAGTTCGCCTTCGGACGGGTAATAATTGCTTCTCTTTAAAAAAAGAACGTATATGTTTGTAGGCCGAGGACGTGTTGCTCAAAGTGTTCATGAGGGAATATTTCTCTGGGGAATCTGCTAAAAAGGTCCCAATAATCGACGGATGGGACGACAACGCACGCACTGAAACTGACCACAACGCATCGGCCGATGCTACCGATGGTCATGTTCGCCTATGACACGGTCTTCTATAAGACGCACAATAAAGTTCCTACCGTGAGATCCGAATGTTCGCGTTACTCTAAGATATAGTGCGTAAGCCAGGCATTACTATGCTGCCACGAGAAACCAGAATAGCTCCAAGTGGAATCCGAAAGTCGTCCATTATTATTTTCTTTTGCAATGTACTGAACTTTGGTTGCCTCCCGAATGGAGAAATCCATCGGGCCAGCTAGCGACGAGCTTGTGGTGGTCAGTCGTACTCGAGGGTCGCTAGAACGTCGGCGTCTGTTTCTCCCGATCCGATTTCGCTTTTATTCTTGACGTTTGTTGTTCTTGCACAAGTAGATCCCGGAAATTTAAATATGTTAGCAGCCAGCATCTAATTTCGTAGAAATACATGGAAGTAAATGTTTTACACTTTCGAACACCGCGTCGCAACATGAAATCGCACTGCATTTGGCCGTTCCTTAAGCAGAATGGACTTATTTCCTTGTTTCTTCCCAACTTCGTCGTGTCTCCGAGATAAATGCGAAATTCTCTGGATTAGGAGCGATTTATAATTACAACTGTCGAGCGCGACTTGCGAGTATTTTGGGCTCGTGCGGAACTGGTTATTCCACTTGTTACAATAACAAGACAAGTAAAGTAATTTAGATCAGTCTAGAAGATGTCGTCAACACTTGGCCCGCTTGCGATTCATCAAATTCTCTCTTTTACTGAGGAGGACTATCGTCACATGAAGGCTAACCTCAGGAACGCAGCCAGAGTACCGCAATTGGGACACTGATGGCGCGACATGTGAGCCCGGAAGTGGGCTCTCATCTACGAGCTCTACTTCTCCGGCAAACCTCCACCTTCACCCGACTACCTCCGATCGACAGAGCTCCTGCCGACGATCACGGACGACTTGGATCGCGGTGACAGTCGAGTCATCTTCGGGCACGGAAAACCGACTGTATTTGACGAGGACATCCCGCAACGGCTCGTCTCGTAGATCGGCAGAACCTGAAGGGCGAGGACGATCCCGGCCCGATGAACGATAGTGACTGATGTAGTACACATACACTTTGTATGCTGCCACCTTCTCAGATATCTCCCTTCAGTTGCGCTGAAGTTTTCCACGTTGTAATTTTATCCGTTTGAAATCAGGGTAAAGCCAGCTGACTAGCAGCGAGACTAATTGCTTCTTCATAGCTGTGTGAATTCATAGAACTTTTAGAATTGTCTGGATACCCATAGCTTATGCCCAAAAACCCGAGTTTGCAGAAACTGGCACTACGGTCCAGCCTACCCATATTGTGTTCATCTTAGTTTCCACAATATTATTTCATAATAATAATAATAACAATAATATTGACCGTGGTTTCCACGTTAAGCCGGAACTGATGGAAAACGGAAAGGCGCATATAAATTCGCCGCGACTTTCATTGTTTTGCAGGGAATTGGGCATTCTGGAAGGTAGTGGGAATTTTTAAATAATAAAATTGATGCTAGCGCAAGTTGTCTTCAGTTCGCTTCTATTGTCCAGAACTTATTTCCCTGCAAAGCTCCGAACTACGTGCGATTTGTTGAATTTTTATCCAATCGTTGCCCAACGACCACCATTTGTTCCCCGAAACAATTCTTCGCGTCTCTCCGGTCTTCGTTTGCATTCACCGAAGTGTGACTAGTCAGGGCGCAAAGGTCTGGTCTAAACCGTTACTCACTGTATTGCTGTCGAAGCTGTTTACGTACACATTTAGGTAGAATTCTAGAATGTTGTGAGAACTTAACCGTCACACGGAAAACGCAGTCTTTACGTGCTTGCCGCTAAAACTCACGGTGCACAGTCGGCTCTTCAGCATTTGGTTCGGCTCCGTCCCGTAGTTACGGGACGTCGCGTGAGGAACCGCTAGCGTCGGTTCCGCACGACCGACGGTCGGTTGTTTGCGTCGGTCGATAGTTTCGTCATGTCCTTGTTCCTGTTTACGAAACCCGGCGCTGCGCCGAGCCAGTAAACATTCAGTCGTCTGCTGCTAACGTTAGCCATCTGCTGAGAACGAGTGCGCATAAACAAAGCAGTCCTGTCGCCGTCGTGAAATGCCGGGTGCGGGGCGCTAGCGATGTGCGCCCGCAGTCCTTTTTGATGCTTACGAAACTCACCCATTTGGCCAGCTCCGCATCGGTGATTCATAATTTTTGGATCTCATATTATCGAGTATAGCCAAAAATGGAGCAAGCGGTGCGTAGCAAAAACTGCTTGGCGGGTTTTGAGCAGACCGTTCATTGTCCAGATACAAAAATTGGAATAAGATAGGTTCACAAATTAATAATATTGGCAAGCCTCGTTGCGTGGAGCGTTTCGTCATTAGCCCTTGTTCGATTTATTTTGACGAGGATACCGTATGGTTCGATAGAGCCCTGCGTCAGTCATATTTTCAGCGTGTGTTTAGAACGACATATCGCGAACCTTTCACTGCATTCCATCATTAGCCGGTTACAAATAAGGGCCTTCAGTTTCGCAAAACATGTCGTCGGAGCTGAGCCCGTATGCGATTCATCGGATCATCTACTTCCTCGAGAACAACGATCGTCGCAGCCGACAGGTGAAGAAGAGAGTGCCCACCAAGCAGCATCTTCGCGAAGTGAACGAGAAGTGGAACTACGTCTACACGCACTACTTCCTCGACAATCATCCGCCGCCGATGGACTACCTCCGTTCGCTGGAGCTCGCGTTGTTCTTCAAAGAGGACTTGGATATTGAGGCTGTGCGAACCGTCTTCGAGCATGGAAAGCCGCTGGTGTTTGAGAGAGACCGTCCACGACTGCTTGTGCCGGCGATCGTTGAGGTAAGGGATACAGAAAAGCTAATCCACAGCGTTCTCAACTTGACAGTTGTATAGTTCCTCACCACCAGTGTCAAGCATACGGGTGGACAGTTTTCCAACAACTGCTTCATGCTATAGCGAGCCCGCTACTGCATGCTTTGCATAGCGGGGAAGAAGGAATATCTGTCCCCCGCCAAGCTCGATTTCATTCGATAGCCCCGAAAAAGTTGGGTAAAAGTGGAATGATTCAGCTCAATCGGTTGACTACAAAAAGGTATCGACGTTCAAAGTTCCAACATGCGCTTCCTGCTTACATGCGATAGCTAGCGAGCGCTATGCAAGCATGCGCATAGCGGGTAAGATGGAGACCTTTTACCAAAGCAAGCACAAGAAAGGTTTTCAAGGATAGTCATTCCGAGATTATCATCTAATTTTCATGGCGGCGCCTCTGGGGTCAGGAGAAGGGGTCTTGGGCCCTAGGGGACCCATACACATACATAAGAGGGGGCTCGTCTGACCCTTAATTCGTTGCTCTCGTTGTCTACATGTGAACGGGAATGACGGTGATACTAAAGCGTCTTAACCTGCTAGTTTCAGGCCTTTCGACAGCTGGAGGAAGAGCCGTCGTTTCTCGACGTCACCCTCAGCAACTCCTTTCGGAACTGGACCGGCGACATGGCGCTCGCGGCAGTTTGGCCGCAAGTCTACATCGACTACGTGCCGTGGATCGACGGGCCCGGCAGCGAAGCGAATGAAGAGAAGCCGCTAGAAGCGTGAGTTCACAGCAATTAACTTTGTGTAGCGGCCCCCTCGCTTAGAAAATCTACATCTCTTCGTCTTTCCTTGGTAGATGGCGTTAACTGATGAAAGGTCCAAGGCACTCTCCCGTACTTTCAGGGATAACACTCAACGCAGTTCGGGCGCGCATTTGGCTTCGTCGCTCCTTGACTACGACTACGCAGGGTTCGTTGTCGAGACATTCCGCATTCCTTCGAAGCACTTCGACAAGCAGCTAGTGGTGGAGCTATACTTTTCTCTTCACTGGAACCAGCCGTGGTACCCCGCCCCTCTTCGTCCTGCTGCTGCTCCAGAATTCGAGTAAGCAAGCGCTGATTGTTTGAAGCCCGGATTATCGGTTTTAGCAAAAGCGGGCTTCTTGTTGTTACATTCCGTTTGGACAACCTTCCCTCGATCGGTACACTAAGCGGTACGGCTCGCATAAGGTAAGGATTCAAGGGGTCGGAGGTTGTCTTACTAGCTGTGTTCAGCAAAAGCCTCTTGCTCCATGCGGACTTCGCCACCGAAGTCTACGGCTTTTTGGACCGAGCACTCGTCGGAACGTCTCTTATCGCGAACCGCGCCTTGAGTGAGCTGATCTTGAAGCTCAAGAACCGCTTGCCGGTGCATCACTTGATGTGCGAATTCGAGCGACATTTCGACCGTAGAGAGCAGCATAGCGGCGCCTACTGGATGCTCCTGCGTCACTTTCGAAGCGATCTTCGGTACAGCGACATGCGTCAGTTCAAGATTCCCTCGATGGCAGGGCCTGTTGCTGATTGCGCCCTGATTATCCGCTATCTGAGCAATAGTCACCTGTTCATCTTCGAGAGGCCTGGCTGCTATCCACGATTTGCCGTCAAGATGCTCGCTGCGCTGGTGGACCGAAACGTCTCGGTTAACGCGTTGCGAATGCGTGATGGCGAAAACGCACTGTCGGACTATCGCTCGATGGACACCGTTTTCAAAGGTGGAATGCGCGTGGCCACCCTTGAGCTGAGCATGTCCGAAGGGAAGTTCGCTAGCCTCGTAAAGACGGTCGACTTCTTCCGCACGTCGACGGTTCAAAGACTTAAGGCGTTGAAGCTTCAGCTGGTAAGTAAAGTACGTCAGTAGCTCGTCTAGTGCCAGAAACTGAATATCCACGAGCTAAAAGGCATTTTGATGAGCGCTCCTCTCCGCGTAGCGTCGTTGCTACATGAAGATGCGCTTTGCCTACATACTAATAGCAATTGTTCCAGGAAAACACATGTGACGAGTCGCAGGAGCCACGCCGGTGGGAGATCGTCCCACCTTCACTATGGATCGCCGGCGTCCACCTGCTGCACAATTCTGAGCGCTTTGAAGTCGAGTACGACTCCGACCGTCTTCTCCGACCAATCTGCCTGAAGCTGGTTGAGTTGTGTGAGGTAAGCGGGGAACGACGTCTCAACATCTTGTAGCAGTATACTGGCCATATGGCAAAGGCGGCATGTGCCTACTCAAGGACTTACCTCGATGTTTAGAAATTCGAGCGTGGCGAAGTTTCGGAGCTGGTCCAGCAGTTCACTTTCTCAACTTTGCGTTACATGGCCCTCCCGTTCAATGATGACAACAAGACCGCTTCTGGCGTGAAAGTCGCCGACTACGAATGGGACGTTTACCGCTTCCAAAGTGCCACCACCGGCAACTGNATCGAGCCATATTCGCTTTTCCGTCAATATGCTCGCCATACCCGTTGACAAATTTCCGAGAAGAAAATTCCTACGCACCTTTTCACTTGTTCGTTTGCAGTCGGGGAAAGGGATCCCGGCGCATTGATGGCTAATAATTAGTCATTCTGCACAACCATCGTCGCGGAAACACGCCGGGTGCGGGACGCTAGCGACGTGCGCTGCTCGACAGCCGGAGGTTTTTGTCGGTCGATAGTTTCCTCATGTCGAGTGGCCGTATTTCGATACAAGTTTACACTGTTGGTCATGAATACGGTATGCGTTTAGACGGTCATATTCGCGAATCTTTCACTGCATTCCACTACTATCCGACCGATTACAAAGAAGGAGCTTCAAGCGTACAATCATGGCGTCGGAGCTGAGCCCGTACGCGATTCATAGGATCATCTACTTCCTCGAGAACGACGATCGTCTCAGCAGACGCGTGAAGAAGACGTCGGCAGAGCCTACCAAGCAGCATCTTCTCAAAGTGGACCAGAAGTGGAACTACGTCTACACAAAGTACTTCCTCGACTGCTGCCTCCACAGTCCTCCGCCGCCGATGGACTACCTCCGTTCACAGGAGCTTGCAGTGTTCCTCCAAGAGGACTTGGACACTGAGGCCATGCGTAGCGTCTTCGAGCACGGGAAACCGCTGGTCTTCGACAGAGACCTTCCACCTCTGCTAGTGCCGGCGATTATTGAGGTAAGAGACGACCTGCCCTGAAAGGGTGGGCTGGGGTCTGAACTAGAGGTAATCGGGCTCTCCCACCGTGCCGTGAACTGGCCCGTGCTGAGAAAGTTCTACAAATGGGGGCACTAAGGTATTTTCGTAATCCAGTATGTCGTGGGCGATTAAGTGAAGGGGGTGGGCTTTATTTAGATCTGATATGCGGGGATTACTCAGCTTGTCTTTACCAATACATACCAGGTCTAGTTCTTGTCTCGTGACCCCCTCCCCCTCCCCGCCCCGCCTCGCGCACAATGGTCTCAGCCCACCGACCCCCCCCCCGAACCATGAATCGACTAGCACTGATCCCAGCTTCTCTTCTGTGACTGACAGTTTCAGGCATTTCAACAGCTGCAGGATGAGCCGTCCTTTCTCGAGGTCACTCTCAGCCGACCCTCGGGCTCACCTCGCGTGGACATCTCGGCACTGTGGCCGCAAGCCTACATCACGCACCTGCCATGCGGTGCGTGCACTGAAGCCGACGCTCCTGGCACAGGGAACGAGGCACGACTCCTTGTCGAGAAGTTCCACATTCCTTCGAAGCGCTTCGACAGTCAGCTAGCGGTGGAGCTGCACTTTTCACTCGACGATCGGCACAAGTACGCGAGGCGGAATCCTGTTCGTCCTCCTACGGCTCCGGACTTAGAGTAAGCAGGTGCTAACCGGCCATTCGGTGCTGAAACCGTTGATTTCAGGAAGAATGTGCTTCGGAAGGTCGTTATTCGTTTGGACAAGCATTCTTGCGGCGGCTTGCCAAGCGTGATGGATCGCACCAGGTAGGGATTCAATTAAGGAGTGGTGTCTCACCAGCTTTGTTCAGCAAAAGTCCCTTGCTCCATGCGGATTTCGCCTCCGAAGTTTACGGCTTCTTGGACCGTGTACACGTTGGCAAGTCTCTCGTCGCTAACCGCAGCCTGAATGAACTGCTCTTCAAGCTCCGTCTCACGCTCCCAGTGCACCACCTGATGTGCGCATTCGAGGAGGCGATTGTGGTCAGTCTTGTGAATAGCTGTTTCTTTTGTCACCGTCACCAAGTGCCAACCGGGTGCATAGCAGGTCGATACAACCGGTGCACTTAGCGTGCGAATTAACCGCCTCGTAGTTAGTGTAGCCACTGTTCAGCCAAGCATGCGCAACCCTGTGCGGGGGCTCGGGGCCGGGGTCCGGGGACCCAACCCTAGGGTAAAACAGCGCCGGGGCCCAGGGCCGAAAAATTCGGCGGGGCCGCACGGCGGCCCAGATATGAGGCAAAATCGGACAGGGGTGGGGCCGGCCCCGGCCCCGGGGCCTAGGTCTGTAAATGACGGGTACGGGGGCTGGGGCCGGGCCTGAAGCCCCCGCACAGGGTTTAGCATGCGATACATCTATGCCCCTTGTGGATTGTTGTGAACTCTGACTTAGACCTCCTTCCCACGAAGTTACGCTTAATTTCTGGACGATCGTTTAACTGCGAATTCGAAAACTGCATCATATCATACCGTCTAATCATGCTTAAAATAGTGTCTAGATTCGAACTAAGCATTCCAGATAGGGACAACAGTTTCGTTGAATTCAAGGGGAGACAATATTTCAGGGGCTGTTTTTGGTACCAAGCATTTTCTGCGACGTTCAACTTCTGCTTTTCAGTTCAAGGAGTGCATACTGCAGTCGTCCGGCGTCTATTGGATGATCATACGCTATTTTTGACGCGACCTCACGTACAGCGACGTGCGTCGATTCATGGTCCACTCGACGGCCGACCCTTCTGCCAACCGATCACTCGTTCGCAGCTACTTGAGCAACAGCCATTTGTTCGACTTCAAAACGTCTGACTACGATTCCCGATTCGCCATGAAGATGCTCGCCGCTCCTGCGGACCGCAACTTCTCGATCGACATCTTGCGAATATGGGCCGGCGAAGAGCTCGGAGAAGGCGAATTGTCGGACTACCGCTCGATGGACGCTGTGTTCGCCGGCGGAATGCGCCTGGGCAGTCTTGAGCTGAGCCTCTTCGAAAACAAGTTCGCTACGCTCGTCAAGGCCACCGACTTCTTTCGCATGCCGACGATTCAAGGACTGAAGGCTCTGAAGCTTCAGTGGTACGTATGCATAACTAGCTTCCGTGCGCCAGTGATGTATGGAAGCTTCGATTTCGACTAAAAAACTTTAGTTCGCTTCTCGATTTTCGGGCTTTTGTTACCCTTTCCGGGGAAGGGAAACATATTTTCTTCAGCCTCTCCCGGTAGTGACGCCTCAACAAGAAGCTCTTCGATACCAGCATGCTAACAGCTCCTGTTTCAGGGATACCCATGGCATCGGTCTGACTTGCCGCGTCGGTGGAACATGTTCCTCCTTCGCTGTGGATCGCTGGCATTCACCTGCTGCACAACTGTGAGCATTTCGAGGTCGAATACGATTCCAGTCGCCTCCTGCGACCAATCGCGCTGAAGCTGGTTGAATTGTGTGAGGTAAATGGGGAAAGATGCACACCAGTTTCTTGCGACAGTATCGATGTCTGAAGTGGAACAAAGGGAACCCGTGCAGTATAGGCCCGTATCGTACTTGTATGGTACGGAGTACGGTACGCCGGTGCCCGTCCAATACGGAATAGAATAAAGCTTCGGTTTCCAGATATTTATAGCGCGTACGGTACGGAGTACGGGAACATAAGGGCCAGTGCGGAACGGTACGGCTTCCGTTTCCAGATCCTTAACGACCGTACCATACTACGGCACGAGTCGGTTCAGTACTGGGAAGAATACTGCTTCAGTTTTCAGATACTATAACCGTGTTTTATTACGTTCCATGCCGTACCGGTACGGTACGGAGTACACCGTAATGGTACGGTGCAGGGTACGGTACGACTTGTCGAGTGCGGTACGGGTTTAATTTCCCGATTTTTAGCCAGAAGTTTCTCATAACTAGCACATCCTTTTTAGAGAGGGTGTGCATCCGACGCATCATCCCGGCCATACGACTGAATAGGGCTTGTGATTCACGATGCGGTTTTACATTACGCGCTTAACGGCAGGGACCAGTAGCTGGTATGGACGGAACGGCTCTAGGCATATCGGCGTAAGCAATTCCATTTTCCAGCTTTCCATAACGAAGGCGTTAACTTGCCTTGCTCAGCGACTGACTCAGGCACAGAATGCCGTCCTGGTAGAGGCGATGACATTATTATCGACAATACGGTACCCGTTTTGTTTAGAAATTCGAGCGCGGTGAAATCGCGGTGCTCGTCCAGCACTCAAATTCGCAACTTCGCGTTTCGTGGCCCTCCCGTTCAAGGACGAGAACAAGGTCGCTTCGGAAGTGAAACTCGACAATTACGAATGGGATGTCTACCGCTTCCGAAACGCCGTCACCGATGACTGGCTTACGGCTTGCGTCGGCTACGAGCGCTCCAACAATTTGCGCCGTTTCGTGGTGCACATCGTGAAGGGCGAGGTCGATCCGGATGTCTCGTTTGGTGCCGAATGAAGTGTTCTTTATGCTCTCTTTTTCTGAAAGCTGCCGAAACCCGTCTACCGTCTCTCGTTTTCTTCACTTAACTGCCGACTTCCTAATTAGCGTACAATAAAGTACAGCGAAGTTCAAGATCGCACATCCTATAGAGAGTGAGCTTAGATTAGGCGCTATAGCGCTCCGAAATTTGCGTTTTTTGCAGGATTTCGTGGAAGTGTCTCTAATGATTAACATGTTCCCAAAAATACTGTTACGCACTTTATGTACCCAAAGACAAATAATTTAGGTAGGAATGTCAGACTTAGCTTATATACACCAAGTCTAACCGGCTTTCAATGTTGCCACACAAGTCCCAAGACCGCCTTTCGCTTCTGGCATCAGAAAATACCACCTAGCCTTGGCCCAGCATTAGCTAATCCTCCACGCGTAGAACCCATGGAGCAACTCAAAGTGGAAATCCGAATAAGATGTAGAGTTCAGGGCCCAGGCCCGGGGACGTTTACGATAAACGACACCTGATTTAGAACTCGGCTCGAGCTTATTGAATGCTTCCGCATATGCTTACTAAATAGTACTGCTTTGGTGCGGCACTCTGCGTATGCGTGTAGGAGTCAGGTGGTATGAAATTGTACCGAAACATCGTCTTTTTCGTCGTCCGTCTCGTCCTTTTGTCGGCACGTTCTCCATGCTGACTCCAACATCGAGGAATTCCTCGGGTGCGGGCCGGCTCGCGACGACCGCGTGGCGGTCGGTCACATTCGACGGTCGCTAGGACCTCGGCGTCATATGCATCTCGCGTCGATTTTGCTTGCTTGCTTGTCATCGTTCACTTTGAAGAAGTACTTTTTTGAAGAATTAGCTATATAGACCACCTGAAAGATTGCCCAATTTGGTAGAGCAAAATTTACATGCACGTATTGTAAAAGGAATAGCGCTGCGTTTCCAAATTAGGCTTCGGAGTAGCATTTCCGTGGTCACCATTTGCGAGTAGTCTTTTGGGCCAATTAACGTAGCGCTAATTTTCGAAAACTGAAGTTGAAAAACTTGTGAGAATTTCAGGTATCTGACTTATAAGATCAATTCGGTTGCACCTGAATGTTGAAAACCGATTCGCATGCTGACTTTGTTTCTGCTTGTTTACATCATCACAACCTAAAGAGAACTTTAGGCTTTCAACGAGATGTCGTCAACGCTTTCTCCGCTTGCGATTCATCAGATCCTCGCCCACGTTCACTCGACGACCTCCGATTGTCAGTGCTCCGCCTGTACCTCAAGGGTGCCTTGGACTGCGAGGATGTGCGGTTCGTCATCAGGCACGGAAAACCGATCGTGTTTGATGAGGACATCCCGCCACGGCTCGTGTCGAAGATCGTTGAGGTAGGCACTCGTCAGGCGCATGCTTACATCTTACTCTCGACATCCCGTCGTTCATGGTTTGTTTTAGGCATTCCTTCTTCTGCGGGAGGCACCGTCTGCGCTCGACATCGCCGTCAACTTCCCACGTGTGCCGCCACCTGCAAAATGGGGACGGTGGAGATGCACGAGTAGACGATGGATTCCAATTCCACGCGAGCCGGTGCTGAAGGGCCTAGCGCAAGTGTGGCCGGAAGTCTACGCCAGTTACCTGCCGTGCGCTACGTGCACGACGGTGGAAAGCTTAGAGTGAGCATCATGCATCTCCTAGCACAGTTAGCATCGTCCCGCCCGACTATACAAAAACAATTGTCCATGTTTCCTGCATGAAAACCCTATGGGTATAGAATCTGATAAATATATGACCTCCACAGCCGCCATGCGCATGCTTGCATACCGCTCGCTATCGCGTGTATGAAAAACGGGCTTGTAAGCGGAAGCCCCGAAGCCCAGTTGTTGTAGTCAAAGCGAGAACCATCCGTCCAGCGCCAGTTACCATCATTATGGGGATCATGAAGACCAAGCCATGTTCCTGCCGTTACACCGACGTTATTCGCAGCAAAATCTGAGGAATGTTCTTCAAGTTCAAAGCGCCTGCTGCGGAGGACCTACTGTTGATCATTACGTTTTCATCGTCGCTATGCACCGAAGCAAATGTCGCATTGAAGCTCTGACAGGTTGCTAGAGCGTCGTAGTAGTGGAGATTGTGCAACAACTAGAAGCGCCTCGTGTCTGCTTAAACAAGTAAGAAGTAACCTTGTACCATTTCGAGGTTTGCTCGAAGTACGTCCATCCAGAAGGACAAGTCGTTATGCGAGGAGGTTTGTGAGTCGAGGCGTTTGTTGGTTGCTTACAAATATGGAATCTCGATGAAAGACAGCAGGGCTGGGGACTCTCCGAAAAAAACCAAATCCAAATCCAAAGCAAAACGACCAAATTTCCGAATCCAAATCCAAATCCGATTTTTCGAAGCTTGCGAAACTCTGTGGACTCATTACAAGGACATGCTCTTCCTCAAGAACGTCAACTAAATCGCTTAAATTCGCATTAACGACATTTCTTGTTGCGATCTTCCTTGGACAGTAAAAGGTTCAAGCTTCCAAACTAGTTGGTTAAAAGATTTGGAAAATTGGTCCGATTTTCGAAAACCAAATCCAAATCCAAAGCAAAACGACCAAATTTCCAAATCCAAATCCAAATCAGCAGCCCTGAAAGACAGTCCTCCCGGCGAGGGGGTAAGGGGGGACCAAGGCAAATTTTGACTGTTGAAGAGAGTAAGCATACCGTATTTCCTCAATTACAACCCCATGGGGTATTATTTATCAATGGGGTCCGGAACCCTGGGGTTCTATTTAGGGGTGGGGTTTTATTTTTTGGGGGGGGCTTTTATTAATCAACCCCTTCGCGGGCCGAAGGTCCGCGAAAATTGTGAAAATCTTGCCTAAAATCGACGAAAATCGAACAAGGTTTAGTCAAAATTCGACAATTTTGGTAAAGTTTGGCGAGTATCGCAATGTGTTCTACATGCCTTAAAACGCATAATGACAGCGTTCTCTCGATACACCTTATGTGGGAGATACCCTCCGTCTTGCCACCTAAGGGTCCCCCCTCTGGTTTTTTTCCAAAGATGTTGAAAACTTTCAAAAATTAAAAATTTTAGTGACACAAAAGTCTATCACAGAATGATCCACATGCTCTAAAACGTCGAGAAAACATGCTTTCTTGGTAAGTCAAATTTTTTTGGGTCCGGTGGTGGCCTGTCACAAAGCACCAAAGGGGGGACCCTTTGGTCGGCAAGACCTAGGATGGATGATAAATTTTTTTTGTTTATATATTCTT
>JNEY01000782.1:68894-79024 GCA_020875895.1 Aphelenchus avenae
ATTTTTTTTGGAAGATATCGCACTTTTCTCGATATTTTCCTTACCATTTCTCGTTTTCCTTTCTTAACATCGCTACGTCTTTTATGGCCATGTGAAAGGCCATACTAGTGTGAGCTTCGCAATAAAATGGAAAAATTGGAGAACGTTTCGAGAAAAAACCTGAAATTTTGGAAGAAAGTCGTTGTAGTTTTCCTAAAATAACGCATCGAATAACGATGCTTTTATGGGGTACCCCCGGTACGTTAGCCGCTACGGTATTAACGAAACGGGTTAAAAGGACGCATTAAGAATGCAGGAATAAAAGTGATCCATTCAAGGACATTCCTGATGTCCTGCCGAAAAAAAGAAGCTTAGCCTACCGTAAATTGCGTCAGCGGGTGAAGTGTGAGTGATTTGCGACGACGCATGATAGTGCCGAGCCATTTCTTCGAGGCCAGTGCACACGAGTCGATGTCGACGCGCGGCAAGAAGGTAAAAACGTCCAGATTTGGTGTCGCCTGGCTTTGACGTATCCTAAACAAATGTATCAAGGCTGCGGTTGAAATTAGATGTAAGTTGATCGAGAGGGAACTTTTCGTACTTTTTGATTCCTACTTGTCGATTACTTTATTGAGTAGCGACTCGCTGCGCTCCGCGCCGTTAGGAAGTCGTGACTATTGTCATATTGGAAGGGTTATCGAATCGTACCGAATTTGTAGGGGTAGCTCAAAATTTCTTGTGTCACGACAAGATCCTCTCGATTAGCGTTGTATGGATGAAAAATACGCCCTACGTTGCAAGGGGTTGTTTCCGGACAACTTCATGTCGAGGTACTACATTGATTAGGGAAAGATATCCGCTTAGTTCTGGAGCAATAGCCTCGAACGGCCAGGAAATCGACTTAAGCCATCACTTTAACATCCCTAACTGACCTTGGCTCGTTATCATCTTGAAGTGTCGGCTTTGACGCGCAGCAGCTCCTATCGATCAATACGCCGACAAAATTAGTTCCGTAGTCATTCTGCTGGTAGACCACCCTCGCGATACTATCGACCCGGCGTGGTCGATATGATAGCTGTCGATAACATAGCCTTCTTTGGCGTCGTCATGTTCTCCTTTAAATGCGCGGCTGACTTTCTCGGCGCTACACCGTAAACACGGTGGCGGAAAGGCACCTTCCAGAAAGCTAGTCGGATCCTGACCGTACGGCAGAATTAGGTCAATACGCTCAAGCGAACGTGCAGTGGAAAGTGCCTAAACTCAACACTATGAGGCTTTCCCCTTCTGCATGCTCGGCCATAAATGGCAACCTGCAAGAGACAATACAGGCTTTACGTGCGCGTGTTTTTGGCTGATGAGCTTAATAACAAAAACAAAACAACACTTACCTAACTAAAATTTGGGAATTGTTATACCTAGCATATTCTTAGTGTATGTGTGTGTGGAGGGAGAGAGGGTGGACCGCACGCACATGGTGGCAAGCCAAAGCATGCCACAGCCAATTAAAGCTACTGTTGTTCTAGCCGCTTACCTTTGTCAGATCGGAGAGGTGTCTGTCAGACAGGTGCACTGCATTATCGACGATGATGAGGACGCCGGGTTTCTCCACATCACTCTCAAAGGAAGCTGATTTTCTGCCAGCTAAGTTTAAGATGCCGGGAATGGTGATCGTTTTGCCGTCACTCACTCGCCAAAAGAACACGTGGTCGTATGAGCCCACAACGACAGAGAACTTTCTATGACCAATGGCGCTGATCCTTTTATCATCCTCATCAGAATCATCTGGGTCGTCGAAAAGTGTGCCGAACACCTTATCGAGCACACATCGAAGTTGGCCTCGAGTGGACGAGCCGACCATTTCCACGCGGTAGTAAGCCCAAGTACGAAGCCATGACCACAGTACATCGACGACTGCGCCGATAATACAAAAAGACAAGAATCCAAGGTAGAGCGCACAAAATGCGAGAACGAACCAACGAAGCATCTCCTCGGAATTCATTACCGCAGGACTAAATAACAGTAAAAGTAAATGATGAAAGGCAACCAAGTAGCATAAAGGGTTAGGCATTACGTCTGCTGAAACGACACGAAGGGCTCGATCCTTAAAAGGGCCACAGTGTTTTTGTGTCGCGAAGCGTTGAACCGTAGCAACACTGCAAAGTCAGTAAAATTCAGTGGACAAATGCAGAGACAAGTTCATCAGTCAATCCTTTCATTTAGCAGTTAGCCAGAGTACGTTCCCAGCTAAGCCACTAAATACGGCCGTGCACTGGTCACGAGAAACTCGCCAGCGTCTGCACTCCCGCCAACAAACATTAGCTGATACTCGTTACGTCATTTTATCAAACTCCGGTAAGAAGCAACTGCTGCTCAATAGACGCACTTCTAAGCTAAAGTGCTCGTGGTGTTTGCTGGCCATTAGATGACCACTGGCCAAGCTGACTTGGGCGAGAGTGTCCGCAGCAGTCGGCTGACGACCGCTGCTCCGCCGGCCACTTCAAAGCCGTACGTTGTGCCGAGAATCGATAGTGGCAGCACGCGTATCCGCTTGGGGTAAGTGAGCACTAGCAGCGGTGAGAGTGCTCACTTATTCATTGGGGTCTGATTCCGCACAAAGAGCCTGTGAAAGGCTTTACAATTAGTCCTTTACTTTAATACCGAGCCAGGCACGTTTTCCGGCGATCGGAGCGAAAATGAAACCGGAACACTAAACAAATGTTAGACGTTTTTTGGCATCCCACAGCGAAATTTCATCCCCGAAAGCAGGTACGAAACGCGGCCTTGTTTTATTTTTACTATTTTCTTTATATGATTGTGCTGTGCCGCGTTTTTGCGCTGCTTCGCTAAAATGCTCCGTATGTATATTATAGTGAGCGTTTAGACGGGCTCGGATCCGCACTGTCCCATATGTCTCGGACGAATTGTAACCCTACACGCGCTACCGTGCCGGCATGCATTCGACGCATCTTGAATTCGGGTATGCCTACATACTTCTACCACATGCCCGTGCTGTGATCAGCATGCTTCGAAAGACCGCTTGCTTCGTCTCCGCTTCGATTTCATGGAACCAAACAAACAAACGGTTAGCTGCTGTCCTGCCAAGAGGAGTCGCCGCTTCATGGGAAGAAGTAATTCGCATTAACCGTGCCTGATTCAAATATATATAATAAGCTAGTTACCTGTATAAGCGCAAAGGTACCGAGCTTCCGTGACCATGAATGGCTCACAAATGGCTCCCGATCTCCTACCTGCCAGCAGTTGTTAAATTAGTCGTAGCTTTCCAGGCAAGAGTCAATGCACCTAACGCGTCACTACAAAGTCCCAGGGTCACCGACTATCTTCGGTTTCCGGCAGTTCTCATGTGGTGTGCCGGGATTCCGGCGATCCTGCTGCTGTGTGCTGCTGCGGAGTATGCCAACGCTGAAACGCTGACAGCGAACAATTCTGCAATTCGTCGTTCTTGTTACTCCTCTATCACGGCTCCGTTGGTTTTTCACCGTCGACGGCATTGCAGGCAATTTCTTGACGCGTAGGCGACATTTAGACTGCGGCTTGAACTACATCATGGCGGTCTCCGAAGCGTTATTTCTCTTCTCTTTTTGTGTATCGCATTGTTTGTATCATTCTTTCAGCCCTTTGTTCTCATTCCCACAGAGGAACCGCACTGCCCTTGCCCCGAGAGCTGTAACGCGTCCGACATACTACAACGTGTCAGGGCATTGTTTCTGCATTCTCGTGCCACTGTGCAGAGTCGCCTTCTTTGCATTCTTTGCCCTCAGTAGCCCACGAGTTGCAATGTTCTGCGAGTTCTTTGCATGAATGGCTTGCTGTGCCTTGGCGACGACCATTGTTTCGTTGTCGATAAAAAGCTTGATTACGCTAGGAAAACGAAGCTTGCAATGGCGACGGGTAGTGAAGGTTAGGGCTAGCACTCTTTACCCCAGAAATATGAGCAAATGGAGTTTTCTTCTGGTGCCCTTTTGGCTTAGAATAATGATATACTAGCCGCTTGGCGCGCTTCGCGCGCCGCGCGTCTAGGAAATTTTCGCTTAGGGTAGGGAACCGCAACATGACGCTTATTCTCATGCTTTGGCCACGATGTTGGTGGTCCCAAATGTGGCGCGGCTTACTATTCAGAATGAATAAGGGATCTGCTCATAAAGGTCTTCATTTGGGGTACGACATTAAAAATATCCCGTCTTTTTGAGCCAAAGGTGGTCTGGGTACAAAAATCGTAATGGATACCGAAATACAAAAACCAGTTTATCAAGGGCTTTCATTTGATATACAACACGATGTTCCAACATTGACCTTAAAAAATCACCGTTTTTATTGAGGGGGGAACCATCCGCCTCCTCCCCCCTCCGACCCGCAAAAGAGGTCCCCGAAGTGGTTGTTTTCTTAACTTCTTTTTGGGGGGGGGGACTATCGAGTTATACCAAACTCGATGGGATACCGCTCGATTTCTGCCTACTAAAAGGGCGAAAACTCCAAAAAAATTGCCAAAACCAACAAAATTCTGAAATTTAAAAAATCGTAAAACTTCCAAATCGAAACGAATTCAGGCGAGACCTGCACGCGATCAACAATATTTCAAGAGCTATTGAATGATACCAAACTCGATGGGGTAACGAAGATTTTCTGCCTACTCTAAAAGGCGAAAACACAAAATCCCGAATTTTCGACGCTGAATTTCTCTTAAAAGGCAAAATCATCACAAAAAAATCGCCAAAAAAACCACAAAATTCCGAATCTTCAAAAAATCGTAAAAATTCTAAATCGAAACGAATGCAAGTGAAAGTTGAACTTGTTCAATAGTTTTTCACGTGCTATCAAACGATACCAAACTCGAAGGGGTAGCTTGAGATTTTTTGTCACACACCCCAGAGCCGATTAGGGTTGTATAGGATGAGGTGGCTTATAAAAAGGAATTCTGAAGTCGTACCCTAGCCTTCTGGCGCACTTAGTTGACTCCATGTCTCATTGCCCAAGCGAATTCTTTAGGACTCTGCAGCTGCAAAGAGTCAGTTTCATGTGAGCAGAGAAATCTTGGCCTGCACTAACCCAATCGTTTCTGGCTTGTTTTTGAGAAGATCAGGTCGGGTCAGGTATAAAACAGGTCATAATCGACTACCGAGGTCCGGCTCGGTTCAAACACTGTCAGTGCGAGAAATTCTTTGCATTGTATGTTACCTTTCGTTATGCGTTCTTGGTTCAAGGACTGGGTCCTTCGTATTGTGGCCATTAAAAAAGGAACACATACTCGGGATCATTAATCATTAACATCGCATAGCGCTTAATATGTTTTACAGCTCTGTGCAAAGCACTGACGCAAACTGTCTTTGCTCAGCACTTAGCTCTGGGTCTAGCGTCATCGGGACAAGAGTCGATAATAAGCTCTCCTGGGAATCAGGATGTCCAAGTCGTAGCCATACACGTAGTGAACTTTCGGACACCGCGAAGTTCATCGTCAGGACAATAGCCGACTACAAGTTCCTATGGGAATGAGGACGTCCAATGCCACAGAAACAAGGTTTGGTTGGGTCGTCGGTGTTTGCGTTGCCACAATCGTATCCTGTGCAATTGGGCCATTACTTTGTCTTTCAGAAAACACCGGACCAGCTCGACGGGATGGAATCGTACATTTTCCGGCCCGAATTATTCGCCGACGAGTATAACTGTTCCTTCTACGAAACCGATGCAGTACCGTACGAGGCCAGACAGCATACGACTCTAGGCGTACTTTTCCTTGGTTCCTTTGTTATTTTCGAGGTCAGCGCTGCAAACGACAGCAGGACAGGGCATTTTTTGCCGCGAACGAAACCTAAAACGAAGCATTGAAAAGTTTCAGGTCGGAGCGTAAAGCGAAATTGAAGCTCGCCCAGCCCTGTAATCGGCAACCCATTCAAGGCGGGCGAGGAGAGGGCACTATACCTATTTCAATGGCCCGACTAGGCGCCACTTTGCAAATACGGCCTTTCCAGCAAAAATCAAGCTAAATTATGGAAAATGACTGAATTACGACTAAATTCTTACTCGTCAAGAAAATTTCATAAAAAGTTCCAACTTTGGCCAATGAAAGCGAAAATGAAATTTCGAAACCAAGACTTAGTCTCGATCAGGCCTTGAGCTATGGATGACAGCTTTGCAGGAGCCGCAAGCTTGCCTTTAGTTTCTCTATATTCCTTGCTTGCTGGCGTTATGGAGACATCTGGAAGAACCAGCGTATAAGATAATGTTCTACATTGGCGTCGCGGACGTAATCTGCATGTGGTTCACCGGAGGACTTACCGGTTACTTGGCGCTAACAGGAGCCGTCTACTGCTCCCATCCCACACTGATATGGTTTTCTGGAGTGAGCGCCACTGGTAATCATAGAAAAGAAGTGTTCGTGCGCGTGAAGTATACCACGCCCACACATAGCCATTGGGTCTTGCAGAATCCTATGCCCGAACGTGACCGATAATGGCCAATTCATGGTGCTTGTAACAGGTAGACCGCTAAAGCTGAACTCCCGGTTTTACATAACTTTTTCACAGTATATTTGAGGTCCCGAAAACGGATGCTATTCACTATGTAGACTTGCCTTATAAACACCACTTTGTGCTGGCCTTGGCAGGCCTAATATGATCCGAAAGCATAATTGTCCGGTCTGAATGCGCTTGAACCAGAAACCTATGACAAAGATTGGACATTTTGCAAAAGAAGGCGCTTTAGGTCTCTGGGTGGCGGAGTCGTGTGCTGACATCCTACTCGCACTTAATCGTTGCGCAGAGGCGTTTTCGCCGCAGATGAATGCGAAGCTCTTTGGCGGTCGTCGAGTGTACATTTGGCTATCGTTGATAACTCTCTACGGAATCTTCTTTGTCTTATTCACGCGGCCCCTGCTCTTCAGCAGCATTTACGTTTCGTGGTTCTTCAATCCCCATGTGGGCTACGCCAACAACGTCCGACAACAGGTATAGTCAGCGTTGCGCAGCGACAGCTCAGGATTCATTTAGTACCATAACATGCTTCATACTATCCACGACATTGTGGTTTTCTGGTTTGTTTCGCTCCTTTACGTCGGATTCATAATAAGACTACGGTTTCGGTCATCTACCGCCGGTTCTGCTAGATTAAATAATGTAGGTACTTTTCGGATTTGCATTTTCCAGAAACTCATCTGTCTGAGTCGTGTGTAGGCCTTTGTCCAAGTGTTCTTGATAAGTCTGATGAATGCGGCAGCCGCAGGCATCTTTGTTGCAATGTCGTACACCGACGTTCATCCATTCGTCATTGTGATCGGTCAATTTTCGTGGCTGTGCGCACATGGTAAGCCACTCACCAGTCTACGACTTGTCATATACCATAATTTTAAGGTATTCCTTCCGTTATCTACCTAACGCTAAACGCGACCCTCCGACGTACCGTCGTTGCGATGTTCAAAGCGTCTTCTGTGGAGGCGTCCGTAACAACCGGATGGTCGCTTACCGAGGCATAACGAGCGCGCAATCTGGCGTCTTCACTGAATTAAGAACTCAACACATATTTCCTGAAAACGCCTGAGCTAGCTTAACCAAATAACGTGCCCTAATAAGTAACTTCGTTAAATAACTTTCGTATGGCTATCTAACTAGGATACCTGATCCAGGCTGTTAAAGAGCGTCCAGGAATTACATGGGCGTTGTTGCTTGTCAAACTACCGAAAGTATCGACATTGTACGCTAGATGTCGGGATCGCTATTGGGCTTGCAACTGGATAAACAATGTAGGAATTGGGAGGACCACAGAAGACAGGCTTTGAGCTGGCGTTATTGTCATGGTTGCCAAGCTAGTCGAAGGCGGCCGTCTCTACTTCCAGAACCGCTGTTGTTGCGAAGCAGTAGCTTCCCCTTGTTCTCGAGCCAAGTTTTTGTTTAAAAAACATGTATGTTACCTTTTTGTAAAGACATCAAACCCCTCGGTACGCTTGTGCTTAGAATGAAACGGCTGGAAGGGATAGACGGGATATTGTCGACGTCGTGGAAGCCTGCCCTTCTGTGCTACTCAGAGATTTGCGACACAGCATTGCAACGACGCTCGTTCTTACCGGCTAAACGGCTTACGAAACTGAATTTTTAAAATTAAAATAGAATTTTAAAATTAAAAATAGAATTTTTACCTGGTCAACAGGAGACAAATGGGCCCGCTTAAGCCGAGTATGGCGATAGTCACAGAGAACAAGTTTGCAATAGCCAGCATTAGGAAATCCGCATTCTTCGTCGCTCCGACGACAACACCCAGTGAGCCGAGAGCGGACAGCAACTGCCCGACGAACTGCGAGATGACGTACGCCGCAAAATTTTAAAGCTGTCCATGTTGCCGCTACATTATCCATTCGGCTAGTTCCCTCAGGAATAGTTCCCTTTAACCCTCTCGAATAGCAAGTCCGCTCCGCACTGCAGAGGCATCCGAAAAAAGAAGGAAATACTATTTGCGAACCCTATGATTGAGAACTCGTTTGGGGGCGATCGGACGAAACTATCGCCTTCTTCCCCGCTATGCGCATAGCTATGCGTATACGCGTATACGCGCTATGGATATAGCGGACAAGAAGGAGCTGTGTTGCATAGTGTAGAGGTAGTCGGCCGTACCGTATTCCGTACCGTACCGTACTGCGTACCGTATTCTACGGTACGGGGGTCACGTCCAGCACGGCACGATTTTCTGGAAAAAATGCACTAGTACGGCAGTATGGTACGGCCTAGTACGGGCCGTACCGTATTCCGTACCGTACGGTACGGAGTACGGTACGGAGGGGGTCAGTACGGTACGGAGTGTAGGTACGGGGGGGGGGGGGGGGTTCCGCGACTACCTCTAGCATAGTGCATGTGAGGCATGTGAGCAGGCTCCGTCTAACGCCCGCCTTGACAACGGAGGATATTTTCAGGTTCTTCCTGATTGAAAACCCCTTTTGGGTAGGTTCAGCAAATCACCTCCTTCTTACCCGCTTTGCATCATGCGTGCATACCGCTCGCTATCGCATGTGAGCAGGAGTCGGATTTTGCGATTTAGGGATTACTGGCTTAACTTACGCAAGAGCCTGTAGTCATCGTGACAAGGTCAATCTGACGGTTTTGGTGAAATTGTGGTAGAATACGAATGTGCGCACTTCCAAAGATGCGCTCATTAGCGCGAACAGCACTGAGTAAACAAGGTTGATGCTGCTTTTGACGGTCTAAAATATGCGGGCAAACGCAAACGGTTAGCGAAAATAACCGAGGTAGACCCGATCGTATATGCCACCAGAGACGAAAATTGGGCATTCTTACGTTGCCTTTCGCGAAATATGCAGCAAAGACGACGCCGTGAATCACTACGAAGACGACCTCAATGGAAAGCTTAAATGACGTCCAGAAAGGCATGCTTCTTGCCGTCTCACATCTTCATGGGAATCGTGGCTTAACTAGAAGGTTTTATACGTACGCGAATCCCTCGAACGCACAAAGTAGCATCGCTGATTCCGAGCGGGGTCGGAATGATTAGCGAAAACAAGCAATACAAAGTACCGGGGAGGACGATGACGTCTTACGGCAGCTTCTGTCGCGTAGCCGATGCCGTATAGCATGTAGTCGCACACAAAAATGTTGTAGGCAGTCCATGATGTTATACGCTTTTCAAGGCGATTTATCTGACCTCTTGTGTCGGTTATGAACGCCCTGAAAATACTGACATATGAGCCCTTCCGGCAGGGCCGTATTTAGCGGGGGTGGGGGGGATGAACCCCCTACCCCCCTTATAGGCGGCCGAAGACCGCCGATAGGGTAAGGGGGGACCCTTTGGCGAAGAAAAATTTTTTAAAAGTTGGTTAAAAATTAAGGTAAAATAGGTCTAAAACAGTTAATAAAGGCTAAATAAGCCATTTTTGGCGTTAATTTAGTTATTAGGGGCCATTTGGAGTCCATTTTGACCCATTTTGGAGGTCCACCCCCTAGTCCAGACCTCCACCCCCCCTATCCTGAAATTCTGGCTACGGCCCTGCCTTCCGGTACTATTAGCCCAAAGGCCAACCATGTGCAACGGGCCTTCAAGTCGAGGCCCGGCCCGGCCCGCAGGCCTTCATATCGAGGCCCGGGCCTATTTTTGGGTTCTGCGAAATCGAGGCCCGGGCCCGGCCCGGCGGGCCTAGG
>JNEY01000783.1:0-22188 GCA_020875895.1 Aphelenchus avenae
GCGAAGTTTCCACCGGTCCATAAAAGCTTGCCCTCGCCCTCACCTCTCGCCCTCTGTTTCTGGAAACCTCGCCCTCGTCCACGCAGCTCGCCCGGGCGAGGGGCGCGGTGAGTGTAAATGCGTTCCTTTCAGAAATTACGGGATTTATTAGTACCGTCAAAAAACAAATATTAAGTCACCTACCACACTTTTATAGACTTAAAGACGATAAATGAATGTTTGTTTGCAAGTTTCATAGGGTCACACATTGGTCCATTGAACCTCGCCCTCGCCCTCACCCGTGTCCCCAAAAAACCTCGCCCTCTCCCTCGCCCTTCGCCCTCCCATTCGGAAAACCTCTCCCTCGCTCTCGCCTCGCCCGGGCGACGGCGAGGGAGAGGGCGAGGTTCGGGAGAGGGGCGAGGGCGAGGTGGAAACCCTGGTTCCATTGTGGTAGCTAGGTTACCTTGTAGCGAACAGGCAAACTGGACCGCTGAGGCACATGACATCGATGGTGTACGTCATTGAAATTTGGACGTATGATGAGAGTCCCGCGTCATGCGCCACAGCATAGAAGAGCACGTAGAAGGCCGACATCAACACCTGCCCGACCAAGTGGAGACAGGCGTAAACTGAAGAGGCTTAACATTTTTGTCAGATAGGAGGGATCGGATTTCGGTGTGGGATTCAAAGTAGTGTTTGGCAGCCGACCCGAGCCCACCTGGCGACTTTTCGGGTCGGATCGGGTAGGTTGGTTGGGTCGGGTGGGGGGTGGGGGGGGGTCAGGTCGGTAGCCGACCCGACCCTGACCTGCTCCATTGATTTGGCCAATTTTCGCCAATTTTTCAACGAAAATTGCCTCAAGAGCCCAAAAAATTTTCGGGCGGCTCCCGCGGCGGTCTGATTTAGGCTGTGATGCCTGATTATGGAAAAGTCCTTGGCCACGTAAGGGTACTAATAACCAGCATACATTGCATGGCTGTATACCGTACAATGAATTCCATGTATGCAGCCAAGGCTGTCCAGAGGCACGTCTCTGGCACGCACAACCAAGGCATAAACATGGCGTACTTAACCGCTTTGCCAAAGTCTTCCTTTCCAGTGTGCCTCCCAGGCATTTCGCTTCGTAGGTAGCCCTGGTTGGAAAAAATGCAAGTTTAAGGAAAGTCCTACTCAGTAAGTGGTACTCTTCCCGGCATTTGCGCCGTCTCTGATGCGACAACTTCCGGTATGCGAGAAACGTGTGTAGGTTGATCGTGAGTGTGCAGACGCACGTTGCTATGCATATGCTTGCAGAAATATAGCCGTTCATCTGCCCTTTAAGACGGTCGACATTCGCTAGGAAATAGCCAGTTTCCACGGGCAACGCCTGATGACGAAGAGCCGTTGTGACGCCACGGGCGCAGGAACCATCGCGAGAAGGGCGAAAGTAACGCGCATTCGGCGAGTACTCCATATCACCTCGTGTTTAGCAGGTCGCACAATGGCGGTGTAGCGATTGAACGCTATCAATACGTACGAGAAGTAGACAAAATAACACCCGTACGCGGACATGAAGTAGCTGGTGACGCCAACCGCTAGGACATCGAAGGTGGTCGGCGCTATGACATTGAAGAATGTAAGACGTTGGAATGCAGTGATCTTAAAAGAGAAGTGAGTTGATGTTTTTTGTCGTATGGGTCAACATATTATCGAGCTCCGTCAGTCGGGTGTCTGTCCGCACTTTTTTCTTCGGCTCCCAGGAAAAGCTGAGCCACCTTTGTTCACCCTGAGATATACGACGCGTGTGCCAAGTCCGGGATCAAGCCCAGCAAGCCGAACATACCCAGGCATAGCTAACGTAGTCCATCAAACTCTGAGCTAGGTAGATTTTGAAGAATGCGGTTGAGAATTTCTTGACTTTAAGCAGCACGTTCCACGCAATCACAATGAACATGCTGAGGTGGAAAATCAGTAGCGCGGCTTCAACGACGTAAGAGATGACGGTGTAAGAAGGCAGCGGCATGATTCAGGGTCTAATAGATCCTCGAATAAGCCTGAAATTGCTGGATTTGAGCTCTTCACCTTGCCTCTAAGTCGCTTAGGTAATGTCGAGAAAGTGAGAATGACATTAAACAGCTAAATTTCTTGGCGAACCGGCGTCTGTCAAGAGCAAATGAAGTAGGAATGGCGTGGCCGACTCCCATGTCGTGTTGACCTCTCCGTGCCGTGGACCGTTCCATGGAGACCACCCTCTCCCGCCCACTGCGCTGCGTACCCCGGGCCATGCCGCGCTGGACAAAAGTGCCCTGCCGTTTACACTATAACGGCACGGAGCACCACGGCACGATAAGGACACGGCATTTATATCGCCGTACCGCGGTCACCCTAGCGTGCCTTTAACAGGGCAAACGGCTTGGCCCACGAGTGGTGTCACGGGAACTTTGATACTATCCCCACGACACCTCACGGCGCGCCATCCGTACAAAGAAGAATGAAGGCAGTCCGAAAAGATCTTGCCTAGTGCTCTTGGAGGCGGAAGTACAGTGCTGAAATGTACGTACGCTGACATAGCTGACGCAGAGACATACGACAGCTCTCGGTCCTAATGAGCGTTTTTACTAGGAGAGTCATGGTAGCGCGCGAACCACAATTCGTCCAACAATTTCAACTTTGGGGTCGTTTAAGCGACGCTTCGATGCACTCAGGCATGTGAATACCAAAGGGACAAGGAAAGGACATTTGCTTGGAAGTCGTCAGTTCATGATGTGAGACAGAAACCGGAAAGTACAGAAGACACGCTGATCTCCTTTCTGACGAAGCCCACATATTCTCAGCCCGGCGACTCTCTTATCGTTGTTAAACGCTCTCTTTGGTAATACGAAAGCCCAATACCGACACGAAAAACTATTTTTAAAAGGTTGCGCGGTTATGGCGGCTATAATGCTCGAAAACCGTTGTGTACGCACACTGTCCTCTTCGGTCTATTCGGTCCTCTTCATCTGTTCGCCATTGTTAAGTCTGCATTGTACTAACATCAAGTCGCGATCATTGTCTACCTACTTACTGACCGTCTGATGCTACTTCGTCTGCTTATGCTTCTTGGTGATTTAGGCCGATACACCGCCATGACCATAAAAGGGAAGGTTGATGGTTATATTTTTGTCGTGGCGTGCACCGCGACTGCGCCTGCACGCTCGCGGTCAACCTCCACACCTTTGTCGGGTACTGGAAGTGGTCGCACCGAAGCCGGCGTGCGTACCGGCAAGAGTGCCACTTACTGAGTAGGCTGTCTACTCGTGCATTCGTTTAGAGAACGTCTACAACATTGTAGTTTACGCCTATTCGCACCTGATCGCTCGGTGCCTTGTGGACTTCAAAGTGTATTACGAGTTAGGTAAGTCATGGGCGACACTCACCAGCAAACTGCGTTTTTTTCGCAAATGTAATGTCTAGCAAGCGCAGTCAATCATGTGCGAATGCGAGTTGAGCGAGAGCGAGAGAGCGAGTTGAGAAGGGGTACGCGAGGACAGAAATTGCACATTATAACAACGCGTTTTTCACTATTGCGTACATCTCGCTGTTTATTCGTCGAATTTCGTACGGTCGAAAACGGAATTTAGTCCGTTTCTGACGTTTAACCAAGTCGAAAACTTGGAGGCTAGAATCCATTCCGTTCCGGTTTTTATGTGCGGAAGGCATGGCCCGTCGCACAAATGCTGGTCCCCGTATAGGCATGTGCGCAGCTCAATAAAGAATAAACGCTGAATGTCAATTGCAGAGCATAGCGTGGTCTGAGCCGGTTCCATGACTGCGCACGATGTCGCGTTCTCCACAATTTACATGCGATTTATTGTGAAGCGGCCAAGAGTAAAAGGTGACATGTGTTGGCCTTAGCGTTTTGACTTGTCCGAGATTTTTCAGTACAGCCTCGATTATTTAGCAACGGACAGCTATGCTTCGTCCCTGGACCGCAAAACCCTTTTCCGTTTCTCGACCGGCTCGACACATCCGTGACGTTTAAACGGTAAGCCTTTGACAGAAACCGGGCTTTTCCCTAGCTGTTCCATGCCGTTCCGTAAAACGGCACAGAATAGCATGGCATGGCAGTATTGTTCGGTGCCGAAAAGTAGCAAAGTCGACGTCGTAATATACCTGAAACCGTTTACGGATCGCTCATAAAATGTGAGAAACATACTGACAACAAAATAATCGTCAATTCCTCATTCGACCTTTTTCGCTTTCGAATCAGGACAACGTATCTGTGAACCATTCCGCTTAAGCATTCATGTCAGTGACGTGGGATATCTGCTGGTAAACATCATCGACGACATGGCGCTGACTGTCAAATACTTCTTGAAGTAAGCTTGTCGCGTTGCTCTGCTGAAAGCTTTTTATTACTTAATATCTACTCCACCCTGTGAAGCCAATATTCAACTGTGTTATACCGTACTGCTCTCATGGGCCAGCAATGCTTGGCCGCATAGTTCGGCCGCACAACGACGTCCTGTACCACCCAGTAGAGATCGAACGTTCGTACCACGGTACGGGCCCCTGCGACCGCGATGATGTGGACTCCCCCAACCGTTTTCCGTGCTGTACTGTATAATCTACGTCCCGTAATTGTTGCAAAACGGCACGGTACGGAGTACGTTAGGGAAGGGGCATTCCCGTTTAGGGACGTTTAGGGACGTTCTTTAGTTTAACTGGGCAGCAATGGAGAAGGGGGGTCCGGCCAATCTCTACTACCTAGCCGTGCCGTACCACGTGTCCTACCCCATTGTTGTGCTATGCCGTATCGTACCGTACTTTACCTGGCCGTCAGTGTCGTGCCTGCCGTGCATCGTATAGCACCGTATTAGAATCGGCGCTGACCCTCCCGTACCGTCCAGCCGTAACCTTATGCAATCCCGTACCGTTCACCCGTTTACCTTGGTACGGGCGCCGAAGTCTACACCACATATTATTGTACTCTCCGGATTTGAGAAGTAATGTGCCGTGTCGTACTTTACTGTGTTGTGCAGTAGAGTTCGGCGCCCGTACCAAGGTACGGGCCAAACCCGTACCCGTATCCGTATAATACGGCACGGCAACACGGCACGGCCTCGAAAAAAGCCGTGTTACACGGGCCAAGCCGTACTACGGGCCGTGTATATGCCGTGTTAGTGTGTACGGCTTGTCAATTCTTTTCTCACCACGGGTACAGGGTACAGCACGGGTGGGGTCACCACGGGCATGGGTTTGGCACGGGGTCCCAGTGCCGATCTCTATTGTGCAGTGCCGTACTACGCCCGAGTCGTATCGTCCTGTGATGGCTTGTACATTACTGTGCCGTGTCGTACCGTACTGTCCCTGACATGCCCTTTTTGTTCCCCATACCTGGTAATAAAAAGACAGATCGGGCCGCCGAGAGCTATAACATCGATGATGTACACCACCATTATATTGGCGTTCGCCATCATCGGCGTTCGTGGGGCGATGTGTAGGATAATATAGAAGATTGACATCATCGCCTGTCCGGTCAAGTGAATGAAGGCGTAGACTGAAAAGTAAGTATAAAGTTGTGTAAATTTTCTCCATGGTTTGTACAGTTGTTTTTATTTTCTCTTATTTTTTTGGTTTTAACAAGTGTTATTATTGTTTTTGCTTTGACCCAACACGTCCGCGGCAGATGAAAACAGTGAGACTTCAGACAAAAGTTCGTAAAATTTTAGGTAATAATTTGTCCAGTGGCTAAATAATTTTCATGCATGTGACGTCCGTTTTCGCATGGGAAATGGGCCTCCTACTTACATTATAGAGAGAGCCTGCTAAGGGGTCTTTACGAGCTTGAAAGGGTCAAGTTTTAGCATTTTATTACAGTACATGCATGCTATACCGAGATTTGTCTCATTTTGGTCCTTGAACAGATTGTGAAAGTCAGGTAAAACGTGGAAGGTTCATTTTTAGCGTTCCACAAACAGTATTGCGCTACACGAAGTTTGGAATATTGTATGCATGAGTAGTGCTATAACTTCCACGTTATCTGCTGGGTATAAGTAGCCCCCGATAGCGGCGCCGGCTGCGCAAGCGTAGCCAAGGCGCTAGTTTACGAAGCTAAGCCTAACCCTCAATTTCGACTCACTCAACAGATGATACTCTTCGCGGTAATTGCGCTGATTCTGCTGCGACAACTTGCGGTACGCGAGAAAGGTGTGCAGGTTGATGGTCAGCGTGAGCAGACAGGTGAGTATGCACGTCCCGGCAGAAATGTAGCCATTGATCTTTCCCTTCAGCGGATCCACATTGGACAGCACATAGCCTGTCGTTCCCAACGGTAATGGCGCGATGACGAAAAAGAGTCGAATCGCCGCCAGAGGTGCCGGTACGACGACGAGAAGAGCGAAGATGACGATCATTCGACGGCAGCTCCAAAGCATCGCGTGCTGGAAGGGCTTCAAGATGGCGGTGTATCGGTTGAACGCTATCACAAGGTAGGAAAAGTAAATGAAATAGCTTCCATAGGCCGACAAGAAGTATTGCATGACGCCCACTGCTTGAATGTCGAAGGACGTCGAAGGGAGGATGTCGAAAAACTGAAGGCGCGCGAACAGCGGGTTCTAAAAGAGGAAGGGTAGTAATCTTCGAAAACGGGGTGCTTTGTTTTTTTTTGCGCGGCTCGTTGGCGTCTTAGCGTAAGCTAAAACATTTAACAAATGCATTATTCAAAAAAATTCAAAAACGCGGTTCCGCCAAAAACTGTTAGGACCATTGATTCTAAATTCTAAAGAAGGGTATCTAAAATAGGAAGATTAAAAAGCATACGAAGAGAACAAAACCTCGGCGGACAAGATCTAAACGAAACAAATACAGAAGGGGCAGCAATATTGAAAAAATAAAAAAAACTTAAGCAAAAATGCATGATTTAAAATAAACATTTACCCTTTTAAGTTCAATCTTTTTCATGTATCTTTTTGTAAATTTATAGATTTACTTGTTCTCTTGATTCAATCAGACGCAAGCGTGACCACGTGTCGAATTTAGTCCTAAATTGGTTCGTCGAAACTGTTGCTGAATGCCTTATTTTGCTAAATTCGACAAGAGGACTGGAAAGCACATATTAAGCGGCACACAGTCGTTGTTCGACCCGTACGTACCATCGCGTATACCAAGTAGTCCGCCATGCACTGGGCGAGGTAGAACTTGTAGAAAGCCGTCGAGAACGTCGACACCTTCAGGGATACGTTGCTCGCAATCACAAAGAACACGCTTAGGTGGAACAGCAGTAATAGGCCTTCTATGGTGAAGGAGATGACGATGTAAGAAGGCAATGCCATAGTGGGTGCCTGCTAGACGAACAGTCCTGAAGGCTGGACGTTAGTATGTACCATAATGGGCCTGTTCACTGTGCCGATACATGGGCTCACAGGTCGTTTAAGCGCTGTCGGGTCGCATCAGATCAATGGGTGCTAGACGATCGCGACGACAGTCACGGGCTGGCCACTACCTAGTTCTCTTGGGGGCGGGGGGGGGGGACGTCCGTCAGTAGCGTACGAGAGCAGATATTTATGCGTGGCGGGGGAGTGGATTTGTAGGACCAAGTTTTTGTGGGCGCCAAGTGTAAAATTTACACAGTGAGCCCCCCCCCCGCATATGTATGCTTGTCTTTATTCTGGAAACTAAAGAGCCCTAAGCCGACCCTTAGAACAATGAACGTTGTCAAACATAATGTTGCTCAAACGATATCGGAGACTGGCTACGTTTCGTTTGTTCTCCGAAATGACGGATTGCTGACCTAAGCCTCATTCGCTACAGCGGACACAAGCACTTTAAAGGGGCAAAGAAATGCGAACGCAGCCGCTTACAAGGTCACCTCCTAGACGTTTCATAAATATATCGCTAGAAGTACAAAACGTGAACCTCAAGAGATCAAATCGATGAAACTTATGTACGAAAGTTTTGCCGACAGTTCTGCTAACTTCTATCCTGGGCTTAAATACCACTGTTCCTGGTCTTACTAAATATTCCGTAAAGCCGATAATGACAGCCTTTACGAAAATTACGAAAGAACGAGTACAACGCGGCTTCGGCGCCTAGTAATTAGCCATCGAGAACGTGAACGCGCAAGATGTTTGAGAGCCCATTCCGTATTTCCCCGCGAATGAACGTCAACTTGACTGCTGCAGTCATTGTAAGGACATACGATTTTCTAGTTGATTGCTCCTGTTATGCATACAAACGAGGCGACAACGTGACTAGCGTATGCGTTCTGCCTGCTAGTTAGGCGCTAAGCTGATGATGATGATGAAATCGACTTTCTCTTCTAGTCAAGCATGTTTGCCGTCCTTTCGTCGTCGATACGATTCACTCCATCAACGTAACTCGGATTTCCACAAGGAAGCGCTGGACCATGTTGGATCCTCACGTGCGTACAGGCGTGGGCGGTTCATTTTTAAGCAGCGCGCACCGCGCTGTTATCCGTTCCGCCCTAAACCCCACCGTTCCGGGTTCCGTACCAGCATTGGCCTGCCTGGGAAACGGCCGTTTTCCGTCCGTAGTCCACTAAAAGGGCGCGGAACGGCGGCAGATTTCGAGCATCCGTCCCCCGTGAGGATGGAGCGGAAAGCGTCCCGTTCTGGGCATTTGCTGCCGAAGAAAGAACGTTTTTGCCGGTCTTCGTCTGATCTTCTCGTCTCTTTCAGCGATCTTCGCTTCCTAAAGCAATTTTAATACGGCGGCTAAAAGAGCCGCCGCCGGTTACTTTTCCCAACAATGGAGGTCACACGTTCGACACCCACTCGGTGTCATTCCTTTTTACTCACCCAGCAGGGCTCAAATAACTCTCTAGCACTACTGCGCTGACAGCTACACTAGGTTTCTGGCGGCGTACTGCTTTGCTTTATGCGTATCCAGCGAGATCTGTCACACACGTACCAACCCACCGCTCAGCGGGACCCTCCGCGCATTGTAGGTTCCATAACGAGAGACGGTACGTACGGGACCACGTAATCGTGGCTAATTATTGATAATCGACAAACGGTGAACAGAGAACATAAACGTTTGTATGGGCTTTCCGGTTTATGTGTTTTTATGTGTTTTTAAATTTCTTTTAATCAAAACTTGTAACATTAAACGACTGACGAGTAACTAACGATTGTGGGATTTTACTGGTCGCGCGCAGGCAATCGCCATTTGCGCACGTAACGAGTGTCTTCTGTTTCAATGCTGAAGTTCTCCCTGCTGAAAATCTCGTTCATGGACGTATGCTTGTCCCGCTCATTTTCGTGACTTTCAAAAAGCCTAGCAAATGGGGATTTTACCCAACTTGCAGAATTTCAGAGACGACGAGGCTCTTTCGTTCGAAGAGTGGCTCAAAGGAATCGAGGACTCAGCGAATCTGCTCACTGGCAAAATATTGGAGAGGCAGATAATGGCCCCCTTGAAAATTCTCTTAGAAGACCTAGCAAGGCATCACTTTGGTTCGCTGGAAGCGAATGAAAAGCGATTGTACGAGAGTGCTTGCCGTAGCCTGAGAAAAACATTCCCAGGACAAGGATGTAAAAGACGAGCGCAAGATCAGATGCGAAAACTTAGCCAAGGCTCAGACGAAAAGCTTGGTGAGTATGCCGACAGAGTGCACGAAGTCGTGAGCCGAGCCATGACAGGTGAGTCGGTTGTTGTGCTTAAACATGAGTTGTTGTGGACATTTGTGAATGATCTAAACAGCGCATGCCGGCTAGCGGTCAAGAACGCTGAGCCGAAAACTATCGATGAAGGATTAACGATCGCGCCAAAATTGGAGGTAGGCGTCGTGAGAAAGCGGAGCGCTGGCTATAGTACAGAAGGAACAGCTCCTGTCGCGAACGGAGTCGCGAGTTCATCGATTTGAACTCCCGGCGTCGCCCTGCGGGCGCGTGCGTGCTGCGTCGCGTCCAGTCTGGCGTGCTGTCAACAACAAAGCCGCCAGCAGTGCACTATTTCACCGCAACCGACGCCGAACTCGCGCCGCATTTCGAATGCTGCTGACCGCCAACTCTACGCAGCTTCGTGGCAGCCCAGGACGCCCATTTCACCACCGTCGGCGGCCGAATTCAGTGTGCACCCGTGTCCCCACGGAGGAAGGTGACTAGGCTTCTTCCCGCCGACAATGCGGGGTTGCTGAAAGCCCAACTCCTCGAGGAAGGTGGAAGGCCTCTTCCCGCCGACAATGCGGGGTCGCTGGAAACCCGACTCTTCCCTGGCCTAAAATGGGCACTACTTCCCACTGTATTTACTTCTCTTTTAGTCTACTCTTCCCAACTAAATTTCCTATATTTTAGTTGGGTCTTTCTCCACCGCAATAAAGCTTCTTCATTCGGCATCCAGCCTGCAGTGCAAGAACCACCTAGCAGCAGTCAGAAGTGCAGTGAAACTCGGAGGGCGCAAAACAACTCTCTAGGATCCAGAGACGGAGGCTCTAGCCGTTATTAGAGCTGCCTTGAACGGAACGGACTCGCGAACCGTTACGTTCTCGACAGCTCCCAGTTAGTGCACAGCACGCATCGAAAGTTTCCAAGTCAAGCAAGCCGTGCCCTTGTCGGAAAACGAAAGTGATCACTTGCAGACTAGGCCGCAGTGCTACGATTTAAGCTCTAGTCTCTGGTTTCTAGTCCCTAGTTTCTGGTCTCTAGTTTCTAGTCTTTAGTTTCTAGTCTCTAGTTCGTAGTCTCTAGTTTTTGGTCTCTAGTTACTAATCTCTAGTTTTCAGTCTCTAGTTTTTAGTCTCTAATTTCTAGTCCCTAGTTCTAGTCTCTATTTTCTGGACTAGATTCTCGGGCTCTAGTTTCTAGCCCCTAGTTCGTAGTCTCTAGTTTCCAGTTGCTAGTTTCTAGTCTGTAGTCTCTAGTTTTTAGTCTCTAGTTTCTAGTATCTAGTCTCTAGTTTCTAGTCTCCAGTTTCGAGTCTCTAGTTTCTAGTCTCTAGTTTCTAGCCTGTAGTCTCTTGTCTCTAGTTTCTAGTCTCTAGTCTCTAGTTTCTAGGTTCTAGTTTCTAGTTTCTAGTCTCTAGTTTCGAGTCTATAGTTTCTAGTTTCTAGCCTGTAGTCTCTAGTTTCTGGTCTCTAGTCTCTAGTTTCTAGTCTCTAGTTTCTAGTCTGTAGTTTCTAGTTTCTGGTCTCTAGTCTCTAGTTTCTAGTCTCTAGTTTCGAGTCTCTAGTTTCGAGTCTCTAGTCTCTAGCTTCTAGTCTCGAGTTTCTAGTCTCTAGTTTCTAGACTATTTTCTCGGGAGTATGTTTCTAGTTTCTCGGGGACAAAGCACGGCACAGACGCAACGTTGCAGTAGCACTTCACGCAGAGAGGCAACGCTTCCATTCTACCGTCTTCGTTCACCGTATTTTCATGAAAGACATAAGAAATTCTTACGTCACAAAATCCTATCTCAAAAGGATCCACATGGTCAAAGACGTCGTTTAACATGGCCTGATGAAGTCGTTAGATGGCCTATAAGCCTCGCGATGTTCCAATTTATTTACATCCAAAAACTTTACAACTGGCTCACTCGCTTTTTTCCGAGGCGGGGCAAGCAGAAAATGAACCATGATTATGAAACCATTTTGCTTAGTTGTTTATGTCAGCGACGACAGAACTCTGGTTGCAAATACCGGTGATGACTTGGCGTCGAATGCGAAATACTGCTTCAAATAAGCTAGTCGCGTCGCTCTGCTGAAAGGTTGTATTGCGTAAGTACTGCGGCATACTGCGGCGCCGTGGATTGTGCGCTGCCGCACAGCAGTGCTCTGACGTACCGTACCACCCATGAACAGGTACTCTAACCGTGTCCTTCAGAATTATTGTGTCATATTGTCGTACCATACGTCTGCAGGCTCGTACCGTTAGAAGCGTCCAGAAAATACGTCAGCCTGATCTAGCCTTTTTTGGAACCTGTCAGCCTTGGCCTACCCCCTCCCCTTGTCAGGCTGACGAAAAATTAGGCTATATAACCCTTTTAAAGGTACCTGTTTTTTCCCGGCACTGGTGACAACATTTAAATATTTTTAAAAAAGAGAGATTTAAAAACCCCACCGCAGGCGACACTAAAGAAATCTTACGCGAAATTTCGACAATTATAGTGCAAATTTTCTGTGCCGGCGGCTAGCGGCGGGCAATTTTAGATGTCCTTATGCTCACGTCAGCATCGGACTAACCTCGCCCCTGTCAGGCTTACGTATTTTCTGCACGCTTCCCTACCTACGTACCGTATACTAATGTGCTGAGCACGTCTAGTACCTACTCAGTAAGCGTGTATCACTGTTCCCATTAAGTAGGTTTTTGTCAAGGTGAAGTGAAGTTACGTGAAATGAGTTCGACTTCACTTCGCTTCACTTCACTATCTTTTACAGAACTTAGCACTTCAGCGAAACAGTGGTGCGTACGTGGTAAAAGCACGAAATGCTCGTGTGGTTTCGTATTGTGCTGTACCGGACTACTGCCCGCACTATCGTACAGTGTTTCGCCCCATACCTCGTAATGAACAGGCAAATTGGACCCCCGAGGGCAATGACGTCGATGATGTACACGACCATTATGTTGGCGTAGGCCATGATCGGCGCGCTGGGAGCAATGTATAGGACAGTATAGAAGCCCGACATCATCACCTGCCCGGTCAAGTGAATGAAAGCATAGACTGAAAAATATACATTATGGTTATTTCTGCGGTCTCAAGTTGAAAAACAATGGCTTAATAAAATGTAAAATCCGACCCTTAGAAAACTACCAAGGGGGAGGGGAGGACCAAGGGAAACTTTCGGACCGAGCAAGAAACTCAAGGCCCAGCCAGCACCACGGCCCACGGACAGGGTCGGGCCTCGATTTGAAGGCCCGTGGGCCGGGTCGAGCCTCGGCTTCAAGGTCCCTTGCACAGGGTTGTTTATGAGACAACTTTGCCGCCCATCGGTGCTTCACTTCACTGCGATCACCTCGGGTCTGCTCCGCAAAATGGATCTCCTCGCCGGTTGAGCCTTCTTGCAGTGCTTGTGGATGCCTTATGCGTTACTTGCGCGCGTGCAATAAAGCCGATCTATGCTGTCCACGCTGCCGTACGGAGCTTAAAGAATCAAAGCTAAGCAGCCTCAGTACGTCACTCCCAAAAATTATGAAAATTTTAATAAAAAAGTTGTGATGACAGGGATTCCGATATACTAACACGCTTGTTTCGTGATTTTTTTAAGTTTTTTCGCAAATAATTGTCCTGTCTTTAGTGTCCGACTTACTCAACAAACGGTACTCTTCACGGTAGTTCCGCCGATTATGTTGCGATAACTTGCGGTACGCGAGAAAGGTGTGCAAGTTGATCGTGAGTGTGCAGGCGCAGGTCGCTATGCACGTTCCAGCTGAGATGTATCCGTTAATCTTCCCCTTCAGCGGATCGACGTTGGACAGGACATAGCCCGTCGAGCCCAGCGGCCGCGGCGCGATGACGAAAAAGAGACGAATCGCCGCCAGGGGTGCTGGTACGACGACGAGAAGAGCGAACACAGTGACCATTCGACGGTAATCCCAAAGCATCTCATGCGTGAAGGGTTTCAGGATCGCGGTGTATCGGTTGAACGCTATCGCAAGGTAGGAAAAGTAGACGAAGTAGCTCCCGTAAGCCGACAAGAAATACTCGATAACGCCTACGGCTTGTACGTCAAAAGATGTCGAAGGGATGACGTTGAAAAACTGCAGGCGTGCAAACAAGGGGTTCTAAAGCACACTCTGTTAATTACGATACCAGCGAATCCCGAGCGCCTTGCATTTTTAAAGTACTAGAGTGATAAAGATTATTAAAAAGAGGATTTTTTTGCGTGACACGTTCCCGCTCTGCTCCCAACTGTAAACCTCCGCTTCAGTATTCACACAAAATTTAACGATTTTTTTGTCAGTCCTCTGCTCGTCGAGAACCGTCTTTGGTCCCATCTTGGTTGAAAGTGTGAACTGGAAAGAGACCTTGTTTGTCTGCTGGATGCTCTCACTTAACAAATGTGTCTCGGAAGTTTGGTTCGAAATGGGACTGCCAGACAACTATTAAGCGGAAGCGGTGCACATCCTGTGTTTGACTTGTACACACTAATCTATGCAGGCACTTGTTCCACCTCCACGTACCAGCAGATAGATCAAGTAGTCCGCCACACACTGAGCGAGATAGATCTTGTAGAATGCAGCTGAGAACGTCGCCACATTCCCGGATACGTTGCTCGCTATCACTAAGAACACGCTGAGGTGAAAGAGCAGCAATACGCCTTCAATGACGAAAGAGACCACGATGTAAGGAGGCAGCGACATGGTTGATTCTTCTGTATAAAAAGGTCCTAAAGGCAATTAACGTTAGAAAACACCTGGAGATTGTACCAAGATAAGGCTGAACAGCGCCAAATTCTGAGTCACAGGCCTTTGAGGGCTATGAAGTGGCAATGAATCAGCCGCGCGACAAAAGTCAGGGAGAGAGGTGGGGGTACGTAAAACGAGAAATACATCCTGCATCATTTGTTCCGTTTTAGGTGCCTTTTTTTGTTGTTTGCCGCTTTTAGTGAAACGAAAAATCCATTTTTATTTCAGAACAGTCAGATCAGAACAGAGAGTGGAGGGACGGAAAATGAAACGAAATATAAACACAGGGATGGTGTCCATTAGAGATCGGAACCCGTACCGTACTAAACCTGAATACGTCCTACACGGACAATCCTGAAGCCAAGTGACGTGAGTAAATATGTAAAGCACGTTCCGGGATAAGCCAACATCAGCGCCGACATCTGGGTACAAAGGTCTGTGACAAGCTATGTAGTGGCATTGAACCAATGGATGATAGCCAATCGCTATGCGACAACAATCAAAACTTTGTTTCGGAATTTTTCAGAACTAGATAAAATGCCATCGTAGGCACTTCCAAAGCAAATTTACGCCTTACCTCAAATGAAAGCCCTTTGTGAGCTGTTTACGAAACCATTCTCCCTAAAACCCGCTTTGACCATCATAAAATCGTTCACCCCCCAAAAAGGTGATTTTTTCAAAGTCTGCAAAGGCGACACATAAAGTTTCGAATACTGGACGCGTGCAGTAGCGCCAAAACTCGTAAGTTATCTGGTCGGTACAAGTAATTATCCGGTAGCGGCGACGGCTGCGCGAAGCGCAACCGAGCCGCTAATCAGTGCTATTTTGACATTCATGTGAATATCGAAGTTCGATTTATTTATTCAAAAATTTTAAAAAGCTCTATTTAGTTAATATAGCCTAGGTGTGCCATTTTTAACGTTGTTTTAGCGATTTGGAGCGATTTTGACCCCATTTTGCCCCATTTTAGGGATCAACCCCCTGTTCCCGACCTCCACCCCCTTGAACTCCTAAATACACCCCTGTCGCGGGTATAAAATCAGCTACAGGCATTCTCTTTATTGCGGCCTGAGTTCTACGGACGTGCTTGAAGGCGCCCGCGTCCATGACTGTGCCACGACGAACCCAGTTGACTGCTGTCCTACCATGTCCTATCGTAGGCTTAATTTTAACGATTCAAAAATGAAAAAAATAGTCACACAACGGACTTGAACCAGCGTTCTTGGCCTTACCAAATTTGAACGTGGGCGATGTAATGACGGCCTTTATCTAGCTACCAACGAGACAGCGCGTATAAAGTTGCGCCTACGATGAGGCAATTAGCCTTGAGAACGAGAATACGCGTGATATTGAGAACTCATTGCGCATCCAAAATTTTTCCTCGAACGAACGTCAACTCGAGTGCTGCAGGTCATTGGAAGGACATACAATTTTCTAGCTGGGTGGTCCTGTTATGCATACAAATGAGAGGCGGAAATCGTTACTAGCATATGCGTTCTGCCTGCTAGTTAGGGACTGAGATTTGTTAAATCCGACTTCCGCGTCTAGTCCTGCATGCACATCGTCCTTCCGTTGCCGATGCGACTCACTTGAAGAAATGTACCATTGCATTTGTATCTCCAGATGGCCGCATAGGTCTCAGTCCAAAATAGAGATGTAGATCCCCCCCCGTGCCCTGCTCCGTGCCGTGGAGACCCTCCCCGTGCCGTGAAGCCGGGCCGTGTCACGGCACGTTACCATTTTCAACAAAATTTGGAAAGTTTTGGTATTTTTTGGCCAAAATCGCCGGCTAAAACCTCAAAACACTGTCAAAAGATGCTTACATTTCTTTAGTTGAGTTAAAATAGGGCTATGACTGGAAGACAGTTCGGGAAAAATGCCGAACAAGGGCCAAAAATTGCTAGAATTTTGGCCAAATCAGTCCAAGGCACGGCACGGCTTCACGGGTGCCGTTCTGACCCCCCCCCCCCTCCATCTCCACCCGTGCCTTGAAGCCGTGATAAAAAAAGTCCAACTAGCCCATAAAAGGTTGAGTGCAGCCCCAAAGTTTCCCGCTGATCGGACGGTAGAAGTGTTTGCTTGCATGCTACGGCGAGCCGCTGTCGCATGCTTGCCCCAGCGGGCAAGATGGCAAAATAACAGGGAGCACACTAGGGATTTTCCTGCACGAACGAATCCAAAAATAACGTCTGTTTTGCATGAGGCTCATTTGGGGTAGGGGTTCTCCTGCCTACACGCTGTAGCGAGCCCGTTGCCGCATGCGTCCCATAGAGGTGAGAAGAATAATTTTTCCGCATGGACTATCCTAGGGGGCTGCGGAGTCCGAAAACAACGTCCGTTAATGCAAGTAAGACATTTGGGTGAGTCGGGAGAGTGCTCCTGCCTACATGCTATAGCGAGCTGCCCATAGAAGCATTCGTCCCACATAGCGCGCAAGAAAGAGACATTGCAATAATTGGGCTCAAGCGAGGTTTTCGCGCATGGAGAATCCGAAATTACAAGCGCTTATCGCACGGTTGCGCAGGTCTCGGCTCATGCTTACATGCGATAGCGTGCGTCCATAGCAGACACGAACGAGTGTAGTAGCGGTATTGCTTGCACATAGCGCTATGTGCATGCTATACGGCTCTTTCTATCGTTTAGCGCAAGGCTTGTGTATATCTGTGCTACAAATACCACTGAGAAAATCGTCTCCTGCGATAACGCTACCACGCGTGCATTCATGTATCATTCATTACGATGGAAACGCTATGAAGGAATGGAGGGTCAAATGCAACGCAAATACTCTGGGGATATTGTAGTGAATAACGTCGGTCAAAGAATAAATGCATTTGCTAGACAAGTAATCACCGATAGCATCGCCGGTCGTCCCAAGCGCGACCCGGCTATTGCTTAATTCACGATTTTAGAGGCTTTTTCGAGCATTTTCTGAGGAAAACGTCTTTGTCGCCGCATCAAAAGCTGAGCTGCAGGTTGGGATAAGGATTCTGGCAAAGACGAAACGCTGCCTCAAAGAAAACTTCAACATCGCCTCAACCTCAACTAAACAGCCCGGCAAACGTCAAAGTTAACGTCAACACATCATTAGGATCGTGGTGGACACTGGAGATCTGGTTGTCAAATGTGGTTGAGGCTGCAACCCGGGTATCGCGTCGTTGGAACTTACACTCTCAGCAATATAATTGATTACCGCCAAAAAATTAAACACTCTCTTTGACGCCGAGCAACGCATGATGAATTAAGGTAACACTGCGGCGATCACGAGCAATCATATCTATGCATTAAGAAAACATATCGCGGTTTTGTGAGCTCGAACATATCTGCAAACCACATTTTGTATCTTTTCTAATCATTAAATGTCTCGCTCTTTCGGACAGCTCTTGATAAGATCCTTATGTTAACGACGTCACAACACGGTTGGTAAACATCGCTGATGACTTGTTGAACGCGAAGTACGTCTTGAAGTATGCTTTTCGAATCGTTCTGCTGAAATGCTTAGCGGTTAAGAAGGTAAGGGTTCAGTCTCCCTTGACTTCTACAAGTGGTGGGGGGGAACTACGAGGGTCGTAGACATGAGTTTAATCCCCCTATTACCATTGAATTTCTCCACATTTACGACGACGCGATTCCTTGTAGCGTAGGCAAAATGTCCTGGCGTGAATGGACCGAACATACCTAGTAATGAACAAGCAGACGGGACCGCTGAGACATACGAGGCTCATGACGTACGTCAGAATCATCGGCATGTATGGTGGTACGGTTGAAATGACTGCGTAGTAGAGGACATACCAGAGGGCCATCATTGCCTGGCCGACTAGATGCGTCAGCGCATAGACTACAAGCCGAACATTAGTATTCACCAGGGCTCGCTCCTTCATTGTCAGTACCCAGTCTCTGGAGCTTACCCAACAAGTGGTATTCCTCGCGATAAGCTCGCTGGTTGTTTTGCGAAAGCTTCCGATACGCGAAAAACGTGTGAAGGTTGAGCACCACAGTGGAAAGGCACGTCCCCACGCAGGTGACTGCCGAGATGTAGCCGCTGACGACGCCCAGCCCTTTTTCGGTGTTGCTCAGGGAGTATCCGCCGTCCATGGGTACAATCTTGTAGACGAACCAGAGGCGGATCGCCGCCAGAGGCACCGGTAAAAGCCCGAGAACGACGTATACTGCGATCAACCGCTGAGGACTCCACAGCTGGTCGTGTTTGAAGGGTCGCAGGATCGCCGTGTAGCGATTGGCGGCGATCGTTACGTAGGTGAAGTAAAGGAAATAGAAGCCGTACGTCGAAATGAAGCTCTGGGCAATGCCTACGGTGTTAACGTCGTAGGCGGTCGGAGGAATAACGTTGAAGAACTGAAAGCGGGCGAAGAGCGGGCTCTAAAAGCAAAACAATTCTGTTGGTTTCGTTATGCTGATTATTTTTTAAAATATTACTTAAATAAATGACCTTTTTAAGAAATATTCGAATTTTAAGTAGCTTAAATGGACTTGATTCAAAATTCAGAAAATCCTTTTATGAGTAAAAAAGCACGTAAGCTTTAAATGTCGGAATGGAATCCTGAAGGTACTGAATATAGCAATACACATTTATTACGTTCTCAAACATACCCACGCGTAGACAACGTAATCTGCCACACTCTGAGCGAGATAGATCCTGTAGAAGGCAGTTGAGAAGGCCGTGACCTTTAGCCACACGTTCCTTGCGACTACGTAGAACATACTGAGGTGAAAGAGAACTAACACGCTGTCAACAATAAAAGTGAGGACAATGAAGGCAGGAAGAGACATCGCTTCGTATTCTGTAATGTTGCCTTGATAAGTCGGCCTATATATCACTTTAAATGATAATGGACAGTAGCTGAACAATGAGACGACAAAGGAAATATCTGAATACTAGAAGGTTAAAGTCCGGGGTACGACAAAATGATGGCTTTATTATAAAAGTTCTAGCCAGACAATGCACTTTTGCGTAAAATGATAGGGCATCCAAGGCAATGTCATCTGCCTAATGAGCCTGGGTACAAGCTGGGTGCTCAGAATATTTCAGCGTGGTATCTGAAATTGTCTGATCTGCGAGATCCCTCGAAGCGCTGCTACAAAAACATCCTCATGATCAAATATTGTCTGATGTCCTGCGAACATGTGGTGCCGTCTACTGGCTGAGAAAGTGCTCTGACCGACGTTTTCCAAATGCATGAATTCAAAAGTTCATGAAAGACACACATCGAGTGAATGGAAACAGCGAAGTACGCAAACGTCGCCATGAATTGCAAAGTCGATAACCAGGGGTTCAGTTACAATGAAAAAGGAGGCGGTGGACCCCTTCTGGGAGAGCGGGGGGGGATAACTAAAAAAGAGGCCCTACGTATGGATTAGTGCTGGGGACCTCGGTTCGGTAGCCGAAGCCGAAGCAAAGGCGCCGAAGCCGAATCTCTGCTAAACATTCACATGGAGCGCCTAGAAAATTTGTCATGCTCACATCAGGGATGGGCCCCGCCTGGGGCTCGGTCTCGAAAAACGAGAATCTCGGTGCTTTTTGGTGGTCCTCGGTCGATAACCGAGCTAGACCTTTTCATAGATACCACTATGGCTCACCTGGTTCGATATGGTCCGCAGCTAGTCGTTAAACCCACCAAATTCTCGCCTAAATCAGGTTGGTATCACCTCGGCGAGTTGTGCGTAAAACCAACCCTGTGCAACCGGGCCCTAGGCCCGCGGGTCGGGCCGGGCCTCGATTTCGGCAGAACCAAACGGGCCCCGGGCCGGGGCGGGCCTGGGGTAGGCCCGGCCGGGCCCGTTTAGGCCCGGTTTAGGGCACAAAAATTGCCAGATTCTGGTCAAATTTTCAACACATTTTTGGTAAGTTAGTCAAAAATTCGCTCAGACGGTGCCTGCGGCAAGCTATTTTAGGTGATAATACTCGAATGTTGAGTTTTGAACTCATTACAGGGGCAACATGTTAGCCTATGGAAAGTACCAAAGTGGGGACCAAGGGGATTTTTCCTGCCTAGCCTAAGAAGTCAAGGCCCGGCCCGGGCCCGGCGGCGAGCCAGGGCCGGGCTCGGGCCTCGATATGAAGTCCCGCGGGCCGGGCCGGGCCTCGACTTGAAGGCCCGTTGCACAGGGTTGTGTAAACCGTCGAGAAGCGTCGGCTCCTCCGGTCATTTTGACCGAAACCGAAGGCCGTAAAACGAGGCAAAAAAACACCGATGATCGAAGCGGAAGCCGAGGATTTCCCAGCCACAAAAATTCTCCGAAAATGATGATAAGACCAAAATGCAAAATGTTTTCGCGTAGCCAACCCCATCAGCCAAATTGTCCCAAGGTTTTACGCTCTTTACGTTCAGTTCTTCCAGCCACAACGAGCTTCCGCCTATCTTTCTGACAGTCCCCGATACTTAGTTGGATCTTGGATGCATGGCTGCATGAATAATTTATCGCTCGTCCAAATTAAATGTTACTGCGAGTTTGCTTGGGACAGGAACGTTAAATGTAGGAAACTTTGACCAAATCATAGTTAACTGGGCTGTGCCTCTAAACGACCTGTTCCGACTCTATCGTCACTTTGTTTCGTTCGCATAGCTTTTGACGTGGATTGAGAGATGCTTTGAGCAGGCAGGGTCGCTACCCGTTGGAGCTTAGCGAACTCATCTCGTGGCCTGTGACAGTAGTAGTATGTAGCTCGCTTTTATCCCAGAAACCTCCCGTGGGAAAATTGACTAAGCTGAAACCTATAGGGCCTTTTTCAGGCCTAAACCTCTAGGGCCTTTTTAAACCTAAACCTATAGGGCTATTTTCAAGCCTAAACCTATAGGGCCTTTTTCTGGGGCTAACCCTATAGTCCCTTTTAAGCCGAAACCTGTGTTGCCTTGATCCTGCCGCCCTTCGATCTCGCCACCCCCCCTATTTAAATTGGCCCCAATTATTAGCGCTACCCGAAGGCTGCGCAGTCCAAAATTCTATGATAAGCATTTACTCGAACAGCCTACGTGGCTGCGTGCCCGTGCCCGTCATGATCATGGGCTCGCGTCTTTTTCCTGGAGCTTTCAAGAGCTTTTTCTCCATTTTCTTGCGCCATGCAAGAAATTTTTTCAGTTTAACTGCGTCTTTGGACTTGGGCATTGTGATGATACTATCCTCCCATACCCCAACCATTCGCCCCTTTAATTTTTTTATTTGGGCGAGATCCGCTTGCTGCACTTTTGATGTCTGCTGTCTCCCACTGTCGGGACCGTCTAGCGGAGCGCTGGGCACGACCCCCTCCACCTAACTTTCCGTAACAGTATAAATACCCGGTTTTTTCTCTAATCCTCACTTTCACCATGATCCCTCTCGTAGAGTGGTTGGTCGATTTTCTGAAGTGCCACCTTGGCAATATGGAGGATTATTGCGTACGCGAACGGGACCGAGTCTTGAAAGCTCCTAGCGGGATGCCTATGTACACGTCACATAACGGACAGAGGAACCCTGTAAAATTCGACTGGCTTACTAAAGCCGGTCCTCGTAACGTATTCGCTTATGGCGGTCAGCTCGGAATTACCCTTGAGCAAGTGTATTACGACCACTGTGGAACTTTCTTCCAATATCTTCGTCTGCCATGCGTCGTTCGCAAACATGCGTACATTACAGGCGAAACGTATTACCCGCTCGAATTCGTCCTTGTGGATCATCAGCCGAGTCAGGATTCCGCGTCCGAGTAAATATTTGAATTCGCGCCATTTTTGGAGCCCCAAGAGGGCGAGCACCTAGAATTACTTATTAGCGTGGCCAAAGCCCTGCCTTCCAAAAATTTGTGAGCATTGTGCTCTTATGGACTGCATCTAGCGCAAGGCTTGAAACGTTGTCCTTTCTTTTGCATATAGAAGAATCTGCGTCGGCATTTCCGACAGAGTCTGTCCAGCGCCTT
>JNEY01000783.1:52695-64096 GCA_020875895.1 Aphelenchus avenae
CCCCCCCCCAGGTCCCGACCTCCACCCCCCCCTATCCTGAAATCCTGCCTACGGCCCTGGTGGTTATCCCTACCTTAAAGCCGAAAAAACGTATATTACGCTCCGGTCTCGTTCGATATTTTCTGTTTGTTGTATTTCACTCCGGACTTATCAGGCTTTCTTTTAGCCTTCGTTGACTTCGTCCGTCCAGTCTCACTGCGCTTCTCGATGACCGACGAATCAGAGGAGGGAGACTGTTGTGCCGACAACTGGTCCGTCTGGCTGCACTTCGAAACGCCGGTCTGGGCCGTCCTCCTGCTCGTGCAAGTCAGTATGGTCGTGTTCCTGCTGCTCCATGGACGTAAGGAGAAGACGTTTCGACAAGCCTTCTTCGTATTTTTTGGTGTGGTTACCGTCGTCGACTGCGTTCTAGTCCTTATGGTAACCACAATACGAAGCCTTTTATATTCCTTACACCTAACAAACACTCATTTACTAGATCAGGAGCCCGGATGGAAATGAGGGGGCGAAATTCGCAAATAGGGTGCGGTTTGCCTATTTTGTACAAACCCCGCGGGGGGGGGGGTCTGTTAGAGGGAATACGGTACCCGTCTTTTCCTGGATTTCCAAAAGGAAGGCAAAAGGAAGGCACGGTGAAGGCCACCTCCACCAAGGGTAGGGGTGGGACAAAAAGATGTTCATCACGCACTACCTTGAAAGCGTTAAACAATTTTGACGTGTGTTCCTTCAGCGACCGTTGCGAAACTCTGGAGGGACTATTTTTGGCACGCAGTACGACGTTGGGTACACAACCGAACTAGTCAACGGCACGAAGGAATACTATCCCACCGTCATGGCCCAGATAAACGACGTAACGCAGCATGTCATACTGCCGGTTGTCTTGCACGCTCCGCCGCTGTTTATTGCGGCAATTGCCGCGAATCGCTTCACAGCTTTCTGCTTTCCTCTGAGGCACGCTGCAATTTGGCGACGACGGGCGGTCATCGTCGTCACGGCTGTTCTTGCGACGACGTGCGTTCTTCTTGGAACTGCTTATCCCGCCGCAATGATGATAAATCAAGCAGTGAAGTGCTCAAGAGCGACCGCGATCCAATGGGAAAAGTTTGGCTGCGACTATTCGCCGTTTTCGGTAAAAAAACACTCCGTTCTTAAGTTTTTTTTTTGGTGCAATTTCACTGAGGACGTCATGGCAGTAGCCAAAATTTCGCTGGTATCGCCGCCGGAGGGGGATCAATTTATGTGTAACCTCTTGCTAAACAATCGGTTGTACTCTAGTTGCCCCCCCCTGAACAAAATTTACATGTCCACAGTGAGGACTAGAGTCTTACCAAACCATCACCCCAGGCCGCACCCAGGTGACACTTCCTACGATAAGAGTACCGTATGCGGGGACCAGGGTATCATGTGGAGGGGGCAAAAATGCTTATGTGGGTGCAACAAGTACGGGAGGGCACATAATATGGGAGGAGGAGTTCCCCACCCTCCCCCTCCCCATACGGTCTCCATAAGCAATGCCTATTCAGGAAAAGGTAGCCCCGTGTAAACATTTTTGCCCCCCCCCGCATAATATTCTGAACCCAATAATTTCGGTCCCCCCCCCCTAATACCGTCCCCCCATACGGCATTCTGACCCTTTCTACGTACCGGGGCATCGCGTTTCATCTACGTAGCTTGTAGCCAGTCCAACAAAATGGTTTCGTTCAGGTGCTAAGCATCTATCTTCCGCTCGCGTTGGTCGCCTTCAGTTCCGCAATTTGCTGCCTAATTAGCTTTGCTCTGAACGTTGGCTCTGTCGCAATGCTCGTTGTGCTTAGAGTCCTTGGCAAGCTGCAACAAAAAGGACCAGAACTGCGGTTGTTCGGTGGGTTACCGCATTCGATAGTTTCTGAAGTTTCTGTTGACGCCGAAAAGGCGTGCTTGCGAAAATTGTAAAATATGTACGTTTAGTTCATTCTCTGTACATCTTCGTTTTGCAACTGATGCTCGCCTTCCAAGACCTCGTCTACGTCGCGGACAATGCTGATCTTGTTTCGGATGATCTCGGCATCGAAGGATTCTCATGGGAACATTTCCGGCACAGCAGCGAATGGTTGGCTGGACTCAAGGCAACCAGAAAGTGCATCGACGGTTATTGCTGGATCGAGTCGGGATGTAAGACATCAAAGGACGCATTGTCTTCCGAAAGACCCCTGGTCCCGATGTGCAGCGTTTGGTATCGTTTTCTCACCGGCGATCTTCGCCTAAGAGAACATCCGGGCTTTACGGTGCGGACGCTAGTGATATGTCTGCTCGCCCTGAGTGGGTCGATCTCTCTTCTGGTCATCAGGTAGGTCCGTCGTGCCCGCCAACAGCGCGTATCATTATGTTATAGTGGCAACGTTCGCATGGCCTACTTTCGCTTTTACTTCAGGTAACAGCGGATTAAGGCATATGTGATTAGGTGTAGGGATATCACCCAGGGGAGAGGATGAGGGTCAAGCATTAGCGAACTGGACCTTCGCTAGGCGCCGCCAGGGCAAATTTTCGCCAGAAGTTCGTTGCTGTTGTCGGCCGGTGGCTTTTTCGGGTCTATTTTTGTAGGTGCGGTAAATACTTATCTATGGAGGCGCTTCGTAATATGCCCCTGTGTAATGATTGTTGAGGCATGATACCGCCCCATCTTGTGATGTCGAAACATATCATTCCCCCCCCCCCACTCTTGAACTAGGAACGTGATCCCGCCTCGCAGGATGATGCCTCATGACCAAATAATGTGATTTTCCAGATGCAAATTTCTCAGCAGGGAGCCGAAGCAACTTTCTGACGTCAGACTCGCCAAAGTAGCGACGGACCGGCAAGCACCTCTGCAGACTGTGCAAAGTTCCCGATCTTAGTCTAGTGAACGTGATTGAAGTCCTGAAAATTAGTCCCTTGCTCGGTTTTGTTCTGGTATGTGTGCATGATCAAAAAGTTGTTCGGAACGTGTGTGTAATTGCCGTCTCGTTTTCCAACGGGAACTTTTGTAGTAAGTCTGACATTTTGGCCTGGAAAGTCGGGCGGGTTGCACGAAAGGCGAGAAAGCCGTAGCGATTCATACTGTCGCGAAAGGCGAGAAAGCCGTAGTGACTTTTTCATATTCCTTTATTCTTCGAAGGGTGGTTCTCCACGAGCCACTCATGCAAAGCCGAAAGCTGTGCGCGTTCCTGCTCAAGTTCTCGCAGCTGCTCATGAACAGGCATTGAGAAATCGTATACATGCGTGGGGTTTCGAAGACTCATGTTCTTGGAGGCATTCAGGGCGAAGTAGATCCCCACGAGAACGAGGTTCACCGCTAGAGACGAAACCATGTGACGCATCACGTGCTTCAGACGGAAGCGCCGATTGGGGTTCCAAAGCAGGAGCCTTGCGAAGCCGTACTCGAGGCACAAATTGAGTAGTAGAATAATGAAATATTTACGGGAGAGCACGACGACGTCTTTTTCCGCGAAGAACATCGCCATGTAAATCTGGTCGAGGTACTGGTAGATGAAGCGGCAAGCCTGAGAGTGACAAAACGCATGGAAGACGTCGTCAGCGGACGTGTATTGAAAACGTGCTTATAGTATCGTATGCGAGGTTCAAGTCAATCTGGAGGCGGAATAGAGATTCCGAATACCGACACTTCTCAAATACTGGAGCGGTACCACATGGGTATAGCGGTTTCGCATGCGCATACCGTATTTTCTCTAATAAATCCGGATGGGGGGGGAATTATTAGAGAAAATACGGTAACCGTTATCGCATGCGCGTAGGCTGGCCGGCGTCGCATGCGCCGCCTGTATGCATTGCATGCGCGTAGCTGTGCATGACCCTAGCGCTATTGCACGAATCTAGGTGTATTGCATGCGTCTAGCGGTATCACAAAAATCAGCGGTATCGCATGTTGCCTTGCCGGAACAGCATCGCATGCGGTCAGCGATGTCGCATACAAAAGCAGAATCTCATACGTACTAGCGGCATCGCATGTTGCCTATCAGTATCACACGGCCTAGCAGTATCGCGTGGTCTCTAGCGCTAGGACTTGTCCACTCGCATAAAGCCGTACCGTCGTTACTGAAGTTACAGATAATCAATTACGGTACGGCCGCCCCTAGTTAAGGATGCAATACCTCGACAAAGGCCGCCCGATAAAAGGGCCCCGTGGCATGTATTATGACGACGTTCACAAATACGTAGCCATAGGCAACCATTGCCGCGGTGTTGACCAGGTAGTAGATGACCTCTAAGAAGTCCGGATAGACGCTTGTGCTTGGAGGCTCGAACTGAATTCTCGTAGCTACCAAGAGACGCAGGTGGTCGATTCGGTGCTTGAGCTTGATGAAGGTCATGAAGGCAAGGAGTATCTAAAGCTTAGTCATGGTTTTCGAGCAATCATGTTTTATCGTTATTTTCGTCCTACGCACGCCTTTTTTTGTTTTTTATACTGAGAAAAGGCAGTTTAGTTTAATTTAAATGAACATGCTTAACGGCACAGAACGGCCATCGTAGTCGAGAACATCGAAAAATGTCCAGCAATTCGAAAGACGAAAAAGTTTATGGAACGAAAAATGCAACGTTTGCTTACGAAAATAAAAAAAACGAACATCCTATTCTGTCACTTTTTGAGAAATTATTCATGTGTTTTGGTCTTCGTAAAAAGAGTGGCTTTCGTTTTGTTTTCGTCTTCCAATGGCACATAGTCGCGCATCGACTGAAAAGTAACCTACCATCGTAAATCCCTTCATGGTCACGAGTTCGCTCCATTTCCACTTTGGCATGTCAGTCGCTAAACTTCCCGCTGTGTAGCGTATGACCCGAAAAACGTACTTCTTCGCCGTCGTCGCGCGGAGTTTATCCCCGCGGCGACCACCTGCTGAGCTTCACGATGTTCACGTTCCTCTACACGCCTGCCTTTATCGCGCCATAGCTGGTTGAGTAGTACCGGCGGATCGATGGCAACGACGGTTAGAAGAGTTTCAGTGTCATCGGACTTTACGTCGTTGCTAAGCTAAAATATCGAAAACATTGGAATAAACCCACTTGCACCCCCCCCCCCCACTCCCGCCCACACCCTGATATCTTCATTTTTGCTAAAGATTGGGGTCGTACTCCGTATCGTCCTGGCCCAGTACGGCGGTGCCAGTTCTAGTACGATTTCCGATTATTAGCATTCAGCCCGTACCGTATCGTATTAGGACCCGTACCGTGCTTCGTATAGTACTGGTACGGGGGGGGGGGGGTGGGAGGCGGTACGGTAGGTAGGGGGTCAATCACAGTACGTTATGGAGTACGATACTCCTAACGGTTGCCGACCTTTGCCATTCGCCGTACCATTCCCTGCTCTGGTGCCATCCCCACTAAAATCATATGTTCCTACCCGGTGTGTGGCGTAGTCCAACATTTTAACTTGTGAAGATTGCTTAAAATAAAGTGCGCGGTATCAACTAAGGTCTTTACAGTGAACTATCGAAGACGCTCGGCTTGATGCTTCTTTTCTCATAGGTGGGTTCTACAAATTTACCGTTAATGACAAGAAACACCCCATGAAACACTGGCTCATTCTCTTCCCCTCAACCCTTTCCCTCTTTGGCGACCCTCTATCCCTTTAAAGGGGACAGAATTTTGGAACTTCTTACCAGGTCTTGTTCAAACGTTCTCAACTCGAAGTGTGTGAGCGTACGCTTTTCATTCTTCACGCTTTCCACAGCGATAAACGCAGCGAAGACAGGGTCCATGATAGATTCGAGTACCACTTTCGGCTTGCCGCCTTTCGCCGTATGTAGCTAAAATTTGAAATCATCGTATTTGTCGTCTTGAAATACACCTACCACGGTCTCTAGGCCCAATTCGTTCGACAGCGTCTGCAGCTCTTGACGACGAACTTGCGCTGAGCGCTTACTGCGTCGCTTACCAGTTGCATCCGCTGGCAAGTAGCGAAGCACTGTCTCATGACCGATCAGCGGGGAGTACCTGCAGTTTGCCATTAGTACTAATGATCGGTAACCGGCACTGGTACCGTACTCCGTAGAGTACGGTACGATAGCATGGGCCGCATTATGGTACGATACTGTTCTAGCATGGGTCGTGATACTGGATCCGTACTCCGCGCTGACCGACCCCACCGCACAGTACTTCGTACCGATAGTTCGGCAGTACGGTACGGCTCGGTCGTACCACCTGTCCGGGCCCGGCCCATATCCGACTCGGTCCGGTTGTGCAGGGTTGTTCTTAAGAAAGTGGGTTACTGACGGATAGTCGTTGCGCGCAGCTAGCGCATTCAAGCCAGCAATCAGTCTCTCCTTCTCCGCGTTTGTCATGTCGTTTATGATGCGATGCATGACGGCTTGCAGTATTAGGCCTACAAAATCCAAATCCATGAAGAGCAGAGCGCAACGGACTCCAAAAACACAGAAATGCTTATGCGCGCGCGAGAAACTGCGTAAAGCCTGACATGAAGACTAACATTAAAAACAAACCTGAGAAAGATTATTAGGCGACGGTACCAATAAGACCAAATGCTTTCGGTCATTAAAGGCCATCCTGAAGTGTTTTTTGTTTGTCAAAAAAGAACCCTCGTATGATAGTCGGTTCGATATCGATACATCGCATTAAATAAACTGCCGCTAAACGCTGAAGGCAGTTCGAGAGAAATGATTGTTGCGAGGGTACGTCGGGCGCAGAGAGCGACATCAACGGGCGTCCGGCGGGTTTTTTTTGCCAGCCATGCAGTGGAGAGACCCACTAAAGCGGTTCCACATCCTGCGTAGCAACCAGAGAGGTAGTTTTTGCATGGACGTTCTTTGAAATCTTCAGCGAGAGAAGCGTCCGCTTTTACCCCGATCGCTTTCTGCTTGCAGTCGAGTATGACAGCTTCAAAGTGGCAAGGAGTGGGATCATGAAGGTGCCTTTTCGCAAGGACGAGGGGCCTCTATCACAGCGAATTTTTGCTGTATCTGCCGAAATCTCGCCAAAAATTTTGTTGGTTTCGCTTGTTTGAACCTGGGTCTTGGTCAGGTTCCGTTCTTAAGCGCCATCGTTTCCCGGTGTTGTTCACCACTAACAGAGTGTCCGGCCCGGCTCGGCCCTGATTTTTCTTTGGCCCGGCACGGCAAGGCCGTAGCCAGGATTTCAGGATGGGGCGGAGAGGGGGGGGGAGGTCGGGGACAGGCGGGTGGTCCCCTATTATTGTTCAAAATGGGATCAAAATGGCCTCAAATTACTAAAATACTGTTAAAATGGCATACTTAGCCTTTATTTAATATTTTACACCTATCTTAGCTTAACCTTTACTTTAAAACATTCGATCACCAAAGGGTCCCACTTTACCCTATCGGCGGCCTCGGCCACCGAAAGGGGACGGGGGGGGGGGGGCACGCCCCGCAAAATACGGTCCGGCGGCACGGTCAAGCCGGCCCGGGCCCGGGCCGGACAGTAAGAAGATTTTTTCTAAAATGTTTTTATGTGATTTTTAACCAAAAAGAGGCTACCGTATTTCCTCGAACAATTCCCCCGCAAGAAACCGATGAAACGAATTGGCATCAGGGTCGTCAAAGTAGCGACGGCCAGGCGGGCTCCATCGCTATCATGGCAAGTTCCCTCGCCTTGAGCGAGAGTTTTAACGGACAAGTGCCATGCATTGATGATGAATTATAGATATTTATTCTTCGAAGGGTCGTTCTCCACTAGCCAGTCGTGCAAGGCCGAAAGCTGTGCGCGTTCCTGCGCTAGTTCTCCCAGCTGCTCGCCGACAGGCTTTGTAAGGTCATGGACACGTGTAGGGTTTCGGAGGCTCGTGTTCTTCGAGGCGTTCAATGCGAAGTAGATCCCCACGAGGACGATGTTCACCGCTATAGACGTGATAAAGTGACGGGCGACGTGCTTCAGGCGGAATCGCCGATTAGGATTCCACAGGAGGAGTCTCACGAAGCCGTACTCGAGGCACCAACTGAATAGCAGGAGCATGAAGTACCCACGCGAGAGCATGACCACATCTTCTTGCGCGACGAACACTGCCATGTAGATTTGGTCGAGGTACTGGTAGATGAAGCGGCAAACCTGAAAACAAAAAAAACGCATGATGAACGACTGCCCGCGGATAATGGGGTAATGATGCCGTACGCGGGGTTGGGCCATCAAAGGCGGGATTGGGCAGCAGGGGTGTCTAGAACCGAACGTGTTTCCAGAGTATCTAGAGGTATCGAATGTTTCTTGAAGTATAGCATGCGCCACGAGGTACTGCATGAGCCTAGGTGCATGAAAGTATATAGCGGTATCGCATGCGCCTAGCAGTGTCGCATGAGCTTAGCGATAACGCATGCGTCTAGCATGCTCTAGCGGTACCGCATTCGCCTAGTAGCATGGCAAGCGCCTAGTGGTATCGCATGCGCTTGGCGGTATTGCATGCGCCTAAGTGCAGTCTTGTGCAAATCCAAATTTGTTCCTCCTCCTCTTCCTCTTTCCTCATTCACAACATATAAAAACCTCTTCCTCTTCCTCTTTTCTCCTCCGGATAATATATTTCCTCATTCCTCTTCCTCTTTCCGCTTGGAGGTTAATTTTCCTCTTCCTCTTTCCTCCTTCCAAAAATTTATTTCCTCTTCCTCTTCCTCATTCCTCTTTAAAAATGAAAAATCAGGAAGAAAATGGCGAAAATGAAGCAAATTTAGCAAGAAAATTGAAAAAAATGAGGAAGCAAATTATGCGTGAGGAAACCTGTTCCTCCTCCTCTTCCTCTTTCCTCCTTACCAAAATTAATTTCCTCTTTCCTCTTCATCTTTCCTCTTGAGGTCAATTTTATATTTTTCCTCTTCCTCTTTCCTCCTTGCATAAATTTATTTCCTCTTTCTTCTTCCTCTTCCTCCGAGGAAGAGGAAGATGTGAGGAGGAGGAAGAGGAAAATTCGGGAGGAAAATACATCACTGCCTAAGTGGCGTCACAGGCGCACAGGGGCGTAGGCACACCAAAATTTTGGGGGCCAAGGCGTTTGGGGGGGGGACAACCTGGGGTAAATGGACTAGTTTTCACCCAAAATGGCCAAATTTTCCCATAAAGCCGTACCGTCATTCATGCTACAGGTTGCATCGCGACCGACACTCACGGTCCGGCCGCCGATTCCTAGTTCAGGAAAGCCTACCTCGACAGAAGCCGCCCGGTAAAAGGGTCCTGTGTTGTGCATTATGGCCACATGGAGGAATACATAGCCATAGGCAACCAATGCTGAGATGTTGACCACGTAGTAGATGCCCTCAACGAAGTCCGGATAGACGCTGGTGCTTTGAGGATTGAACGCAATTCTCGTAGCGACCATGAGACGTAGGTGGTCAATCCGGTGATCGAGCTTGGTGAAGGTCATGAAGGCAAGGAATATCTGAAGCTTATCGTTCTGATTGGACAATAGTGCTTTAAATTTTTGTTCTTTTTTGTTGTCGGATGTTTGGTTTTTTTTTGCCATAAATGCTTCATTGAATATCAAATTTTAGTAATTTTTAAGGATTTTTTCGACTTTTTTGGTAGGTTGAAACAAAGTATGAAAGAAATTGTGTAAGCAAGTAGTTGCCAGGACCTACCATCGTGAAACCCTTGATAGTCACGAGTTCGCTCCATTTCCACTTAGGCGATTCAGTCTCTAAATCTCAAGTGTGTTGTGCAGATTGTGCAAGAGGGAAACTACTTCTTCGACGTTGCCGCCCAGCGTTTATCACCGCTGCGACCGAATGGGCTTCACGACGTTCACGTTCCCCTTCACGCCTGCCTTTATCGCGGTGGAGCTGGTCGAGGAGTACCGGCGGGTCGATGGCAACGACGGTTATAACAGTTTCAGTGTCATCGAACTTTACGTCGTTGCTAAGCTGAATTATCGGACGTTAAAGATGGGAATGCGTGCCTTTACTCGGTGTCGTACTGGCGCGGTACGTCGGTGCCAGTATTAGACGGATTCGTATACTTAGCACTAGTAGGGTACATGCTATACCATACTATGCCCTGTACCGTGTTTCGTACTATGCTAGTGCGTCGGGGTTAGTACGGCACAGAGTACGGTACCGGAGGGGTCAGTATCTGTCCGAAAGGGAGTACGGTTGGCGAGATCCTTGCGTTTCGCCATACCATTCCTCTGCTTGAAATAAAATGCACAGCGTCTGTAAGATCTTTCCGTGAAGCTTCAGAAAACTCTCGGCTTGAAGCTTCAAAGGAGGGTAGGTCAGTCCCAGGAGTGTACCCTTAACATCGAGCAACGCCCCTTTGCCCCACTCTCTTTCCCTCTAGGATGATTTTCCGTTTTTTCGCGACCCTCTCTCCCGCTAAGCGGGACAGAAGTCTGGAACATGTTCCTACCAGATCCTGCTCGAATGTTCTCAACTCGAAGTGTGCGAGCGTACGCTTTTCGTCCTTCACATACTCCACAGCGACAAACGCAGCGAAGACTGTGTCGACGGCTGATGCAAGTACCGCCTTCGGCTTGCCGCCTTTCGCCGTCTGGAGCTAAAATTTAAGAAAAGCCAAGCTTTGTTACCGTTGAAGTATCCCTACCACGGCTTCCAGGCGCAACTTGTTCGATACTATCTGCAGCTCTTGACGACGAACGCTTGAGGCGGGACGCTTACTGCGTCGCTTGACGGTAGTCTCCGCTGGAGAATAGCGAAGAATTGTCTCCCGGCCAATCAACAGAGAATTCCTGCAAGTTAGAAAAGTATTAAATTCCATAGTTACGGATTATTGCAGCACTTATCGCACCCTCGCACTTAACAGTTGTTTAAACCGCACAAGATACCCCGAAGGCGTGGTATTAAACGGGTGGAAGACACTCCGCAGATGAAAAAAACCACGGTCAAGGACGGCAAATCGAGCAAAAACAAAAATGTGCAGAGTACATAAAATATTCCTTTGACAAAAAATGTGAATAATAAACGAAAAGAAACGAAAAACGGGTTGTTTTAGAATATTTACGGCTATTACGGGCGGCAATGGTTTGGCTGTAATCCTCCATGCGGTAAACGCCATTTGCATCTACGATTTATCGCATTCCTCTTCGGTCGGCGTTTGTGTCTGGCGGCCGCCCACCAGGGATGCGGGATGAAATTTGACTGGCCGAGACCGGGACCGGGACCGAGACCAGACTTATGACCGAGACCGAGACTTGAAATATTTTCGGCCCAAAATCGCCCCACCGCGATCAAAAATGTCAAAAATTCGGCTAATAGTGGCCCGCCGCAGGCGACACCAACGTAATTGTGGATGAAATTTAGAGAAATATAGTTAAAATTTCGTAGGTCGGCGCCTAGCGGCGGGCCATTTTGGCCTTTTTTCTTTCTCATGACCGAGACCGAGACCATCGGATTTTCCTCATGACCGAGACCGAGACCGAGACCGAGACCAGACCCCCCGAGAGTCTCGGTTTTCGAGACCG
>JNEY01000784.1:10970-27006 GCA_020875895.1 Aphelenchus avenae
TGGGTTTAAACCAAAAGCAGTTTGTTCGGTTCTGAGCCGCCCCACGATTCCACTGAAGGTCATGAAGGAGGCATACGCATTGCAGCGCGAGTGCGAGGAGCATAAGCGTCTCTATTTCCGCATAACCGGTTCAACCAAGTACATCTTCGCCTCCTCTACGTCGCAAATCACCGAAAAAGCCGGAATTCAACCTACTAGCCGCTGCCCGGAGCTCTTCTACGAATGCGGTTGTCGGCAGGGAAGCAAGAAAGAAGTCTGCAGGCATGCGACAATGGTCATGTGCGGCATCGAGAAGATTGTTGCGTACTCGTCGGAGGCCACTGCGGCTCCGATGAAGGGCAACCGTCGCAGGAAGAAGTCCGTAGGACGGGTTCCGCTCGCTCCGCGTCAGCATCCTCATGCTGTTGCTGATTAGACCTTACTGTTTGAATTCATCTGTTCATTTTTTCTCCTTCCCGGGCTCTAATTCGTCTAATTTGTCGCTTTAATTTGTTGCTCGGGTCGCCAAGGTGGCTTACTCGATGTGCATAAACGCATTTAGCATTCCCCCCTTGGGTAATATGGAATTTTTGAAATCTGTGGTGAAAACGCTGCAAATTAGTGGGTTTTTGAAATCTGTGGGGAAAACCTGCAAATTTGTGGGTTTTTGAAATCTGTGGGGAAAACGCTGCAAATTTGTGGTTTTTTGAAATCTGTGGGGAAAACCTGCAAATTTGTGGGTTTTTGAAATCTGTGGGGAAAACGCTGCAAATCTATGGGTACAAAAAATCTGTGGGTACAACGCTGTAAATCTGTGGGTAGAAAAAATCTGTGGGTACAACGCTGCAAATTAGTGGGTAGGAAAAATCTGTGGGTACAACGCTGCAAATCTGTGGGTAGAAAAAAATCTGTGGGTACAACGCTGCAAATTAGTGGGTAGAAAAAATCTGTGGGTACATCGCTTGAAATTAGTGGGAGTAAACGCTATTTCGCCATTTCCGCCGGGTGGGACAACGTGATCAAAATGTGGATATAAGGTTGGGGTCCTGCTTACATGCAATAGCGAGCCTGCTATTCCCCGCAGCGACGCAGCAAGGAAGAAGGCCATACTTGTCACACCTGTGCCGAACGAAGTTTCTAAGCAGGGAGATAAAAGCAAAGCGTAAATTTACAATGAGGATCATAAAGGGCTTATGGGATAAGAACAAGTGTATCCGCTTGGTGCAGGTGATCCCGGGTAGCGGCGCCAGCTACGCGAAGCTCAGCCCAGCCGCTAGTTAAAGGCTAACATATTGGCGACAGAAATGTAGTGATTATTCATGCGTCTAATACCTGTAACGATACCCGTGCACGAACTTACTCCTTCATCCTGTTAGGAGATAAGCGGGAACGCTGCGCCAACTGCGCCAAATGATCTCTGTCTTAACGGACGCGCATGTTATCCGCTGTGCAGCCTGCACAGGGTCTCACGACTGCATCAAAAGCCCGAAACCGTTCACTAATGTGATGTCTGTTTCTCATTCAGCGAGATCTCTGTCGGCAGGCTACTGACAGAATGCCTCGGCAAATGGGATCCAGTTTGGCGAAAATCGTTCTCATGAGGCAAGTCAAGTTTGTTAGTACAATAGAGGCGTATTGTTACGGTCTACGAAACGCTAGGGCAGGGCTTGTCGATTTCCTTCTCTTTCTGAACATCCCCCGCGAGTGTTCTTCGAGTACCCACTATTTTTCGAGGATGCTGACGCACACCTGCGCGCATGGACGCTAAGGTGCTGGCTGCGCTAGTTTGCAGCGTTTGTGTGTCCGAATAATGCTCGTAGCATATACTATTGCGCGAAAGAACTAAAGACGGGTCGGAGCAAGCACGCGAGTGTAGTTTGCGAATGAACACTGTGGGCTTTTCGGCGGATTAACGGCTATAGGCTGTATCAGGACTCGGATCCCTTCGGTAGCATAAGTGGATTGCACGGGATTGTAGTTCTTGTCTTTTTGCTACTGCTCCGCGGCCTGAACCTAGGAAGCTAGAAAACAGAAGCTGCAAAGTAGTCCTTTAGTGATGGAAAACAACACTCTGCCACATTAGAGATGGCGCGGACCCGTGATACGGGGCCGTGCCGTTGTGCAACCCTCCGTGCCGTGGACCGTGCCGTGGTGGGCAGAAAATACCGTTTCGTTAACACTAAACTCGCAGGCAACGGCCGGCCTTGACATAAAGCACGGCATTTTGTGGTGCAATGTCGTGGGACAACCATCGTGCCGCGATTCCGTGCTGTGTATACGCTATCCGCGGTTTGTGTAAAAAGGCCGTCATTGTCCGTACGATCAGATGGGCAGCCGCTCATATCAAAACGATTGCTTGATGCCTCTTGTTCCATGTCGTTCTCGAGGTTTAAGTCAGTACAAACGAAGACTACCGTAATCCTTCTAATAGAGGCGCATTTCCAATAGAGGCGCATCTCTAATAGAGGCGCAGTTTTTGACAGTGCGCAAAAATAGAGGCGCACCCACTGGACGGTAATTTTTCAGTCTCCGACGAATGTTTGTAGCGTTGGCCCATGGACACACTAATAATGAAGAATAAATGGGTGAGAAATGACTAGACTTTTGAAATGCTGTATGTTTGCTTAAAATACAAGCAAGGAAAGCCCAAAATATGCAGAAGAGCCTCAGAAAATGATCGATTTTGTCCAGATTTTGACGATTTTTGGCCTATTTTGGGCGGAGTTTGCCCAGTATTTTAGTTTTCGTTGGTGTGCGAAAATAGAAGCGCACTCTCTAATAGAGGCGCACTCTCAATAGAAGCGCAGGTTTCGATAGTGTTCAAAAATAGAGGCGCTGCGCCTCTGTTAGAAGGATTACGGTATTAGCATCGCGCAGTGATAGCGTCAGAGAGGCCGCCATCGAAGTGCCACACTTCGGCTAGGACTTTTTTCCGCGGTTTCCCCGGATTATTTATCTTCAGTGGACTGAGCTGTTATTAGCCGGCGCGGACTTAGAGCACACCGGATTAGAGCTTCTAACCGGTAGGTATCTAATGCCTTCCTGATGATGCACACCCGTCCGATTCCCTTTCCTGTCGTAACTAGAAATTTCTTTGTTAGTGAACGTCAACGAATCCCTGAGAGAAGGCCGTAGTTTGTGTTAGCAGAACACTAGCGCCGTACGGTTGGGACGGCGGTTACCGCATACGGCCATTTTAGAGTACGTGGGCCAGTAAGGTCATCACGATTCTCAGAAATGCCCTCGTTACCCCGGCTAAACAGAATTAGCTTTCACTCGGTGTAGCTACGCATGAGCTTGTTACTGCAATGAATGTTACGCGTTATCCGTCTGCCGGTCACGAGGCATGCCGTGCTTTCGCCGCGTAGGATTAGCCACTGGTCATCGGCATATTAGCCCAGTGCGAATGCGCGTACGTAGTCTGCTCGGACGCCGGCTGTAATTACGTGTTATTCGTCAGCTGACCACAAGGTGTACTTAACGAGTGGGGCGCCGAATGCCGGCATAGTTACTCACTGCGACATGCCTAGCCGTGCAGCAAACTACTAGAAAAGCAGTGCGTCCCCCGGCTTGCGCGAATCTTGTGTTCCATGGGGGGGGGGGGGTTGGGCGGCATTCCATCACGTCAGTTTTTACTTTTGCAAAGCTGACTTTATTTTAATTTTAATGGTTTATTGTGTCGCGAAATTCGTTTTAGTTTGTGCTCAGCAACATTTTAGCATTAGTGCCTAAGGACGATCCGCACAATGTTGTAAATCATACGTGTTGGGTTCGCATGTTGTCGTAGTGCTGCAAAGACTACCCTTCTCGGGGATTTTGGCTCAATAGATCGAACGGCAACAGGGGGACAATATAATTTTTAGGAAGGTGCATACATTCTGCTTCCATGCAACACGTGATCATCCTTCGCATGTTACACATCTTCGTGCTTCGCATGCTCCTGTTTCGAATGCTACTTGCCTTACGCGGTCCTGCTTCGCATGCTCGTGTATCGTAGGTACCTGCATCGCATGCCCCTGCCTTGCACTCTCCTGCTTTGAATGCTCACGATTCGCGTCGTGTCGCATACACAAGCTTACAACTTGCACAATACAAAGATGTAACCGTAAGACTCGGATCCATACGCCGGTAAGTGTCGCGACTATTAGAGCTTAGATCAACAGGTTCCACCAACGAAAATTGCGTCAGTGTTTCGTCAACTAACTGATGTTGTATCAAGTGGGACGGATTCTCAGCAAAACACTAAATGCTTGCCATGAACAGAGTCTCTTAGACTTCCGACCAGCCAATATGGGTAAGCAGTTATGGGTGGCCAAAATCCTGTAATATCCAGGCTAGCGTCTCTGCGTGCGCGTTAACGCAAGTGAGAGGCTAGTTTTATACTCAAGCGTTTCCTGTTTAAAAAAAAACAATCTCTATGGTAGGATGGATACCAGCATGCGACGAGCATACGAAAAATAAACCTGTCCCTTGTACAGATTCCTTCCCCTCGTAATAACTACCGGTGCAGAGGCCCGGGGTAGAGGAAATGCGGTGCTTGCTTGCTGGTCGAAGTCTACAGGTTTACAATTAGCCAACAACTGACAGGTGGAAGCGTCCTACAGCAAGGCACTTTCACGGTGTTCTCTAATTGTCTATGTACATGAGAGAGCAAAAACCGTGCTATGCCAAAGAACCTTGTGTTCTCTGCGACTCTGCATCTGCAGCACGCGCTCGACGGGGGTTCTGCACTTGCCGTTACGGTTTCAGCCCGACACATGTCATGTTCCTAGTCTGCTAACGTTCATCCGCGCCCCGTAAAATCCCGCGTGCCCTTGCCAAATGACCCTGGTCACTACGCGCACGGCGAGCATCCCGTTACGTGTGTAGTCTGCTCTCGCACGTAGCATAATGATAATTATGCCTTTATCCGTTGAGTAAGCCGCTTGGTCGGACGTACTTTAAGGTGTGATGTATGGCACGTTGGGTTGTTGGAGGCATGGGCGAAGTCACGTAATGCCAGAATTCAGAGGATAGGCATTGTAAGGTCGACCTTGAAGTCAAAGACCGTTTCGGTCATCCTCACATTTTCCTATTCTGCTCAGTTTGTCTCAGGTCCACCACCATATTGCTCAGGCAAATCTTTCCACGTGCAGCTCTATCAAAGTGAACGACCTTGTGAGGTTCTGCAATGGCTGTTCTTTTCGGGTGAATGAACAATGTCTGTTTGCGTTGTGCTTACACGACCGGAAGCAGTGGTATGCCCGTCATACCATCTCCAGTGACAAGGTTATTTTGCATGTTTTTCTTCCTGTCAACAAGTACATTGCTGCAAAACCTCTTTAGCGTGCAATGAGGAGAACGTACTTATAAGTACGCCCTTCGTTGTTTATAAGCCGGATAGGAATGGTTAGTCATGCGCCGCTAATCATCAGCTAGGAGTGGGGTCCCCTAGTAAGAGGAAATAATACGTAGAGCCGTAGGCTATTTGACGGTGATGCTGAGCACTTTTAGAATTATGCATTTAACCTCTGCTAACTCGCGCGTCGATTCTTGGGAACGCACATGCACAATACCGCGTTAATCGCAGGATTTCTGCTCTATCTTTCTAAGTAAAAAATAGGTGAAGACATGGCCGTATCTTGTCGATACGACCAGCACAAGGGGAAAAGGAAACGACTGGATGGGGGGCAGCATAGGTGGCTTTCTAAGTACACTGCTGCTCAAAAAGTCCGTGCCCACCCCCAAAAAATCGGTTTTTGACCCGTGCAGTCACGATTAGCTTGTATCCTCACGGTTAAAGGCGCATTTTGAGAGTTGTAGGGCCGACTATGAAAGCGCATACAAAAATATAGTGTGCAGCGCATAAAAAAATTTTACAGCGAAAATGGATTTTCAAAAATTTCGAAAAATGGTCAGGTTGCGAGGAAAATTTTCGTTGTCCAGCGAATGCCAGTGACTAGTGTAAAACCTCATTTTACCAGTCGATTGAGGTAACCGAGGAGTACTACTTTTGTATTGGATGCGATTTTATGGGACGACATGAAACCGAACAACTCTACAAAATCGTGAAAAATGATGATTTTCAGTGCTAATTTACGAAGTTGACCGAAAAATGATCGTGAAACTTTTAATTGTTGCCCTGGACAGTTCCGCCTAAGACAAAGGTTGTAACTCTGGTTCACATCTATCGACTGGTAAAATACAGTGTTACATGAGTCATTTAGACGTGCTGGGTAATAAAAATTTCCCTCTCAGACGGACCGTTTTCTAAATTTTNGCCCGCCGGGCCTTTTTTTCACTGCGGGCCTAGGGTAGGCCCGGCCCGGCCCGGCCCGGCCCGGCTCAGCAGGCGACACTTGAAAAAGGCGACGTGTCCCCTTACCATGCCTAATTTTTAACCACGCCGAAGTGCCGCGTCGTTATATTGTAGTACGCAAGCAAAAATCCAATTATATAAAGGGAACCCTGAAGCGAATTATAGGCGTCTAAGGCAAAAATGCGCTTGAAATTTGCCAAAAACGCGTACTTTTTGTACGGAGTCCGGCCTCAACCGGGCCTCCGGGCCCGGCCTACCCTAGGCCCGGCCCGGCCCGGGGCCCGGCTGGTTCTGCCAAAACCGAGGCCCGGGCCCGGCCCGGCCCGGCCCGGCAGGCCTAGGGCCCGTGTGCGCATGGTTGACCCCCCTCCCCCCCCGTGCCAAACCCCGTACCGTAAAATAAAACACGGTACCAAACCCGTACCCGTGGTAAGATTCGATTTTTTGCCCAAAATCAGGCCGAAATGGAGTGATGGGCGTATAATATACGCCTTGAAGTAGTTTGAATGTCATTCCTTAGAGCAATAAAAAGGATTTAGGCACGCCGCAGGCGACACCAACGGAATCTTATTCAACCTTTTTACGAATTTGGCGAAAATTTGCTAAAAATTCGCCTAGCGGCGGGCCAAAAATGCCAAAAACACGGGTACAGGTACGGGGGACGTGTTGGGGCAGGGCTGGGGATTCGGATTCGGAATCGGATTCGGAAAATCGGTCGTTTTGCTTCGGATTCGGATTCGGATTCGGTTTTCAAAATTTGGGCAATTTTCCGAATCTTTTAACCGACACCAGTTTGGAAGCTTGCACCTTTTATTGACCAAAGATGATCGCAAAAAGTAATGCCGTTAGTGCCAAATTGAAGTGGTTTAGTTGATGTTCTTGAGTAAGATCGTGTCCTCGTAATGAATCCACAGTGTGCCGGTACTGGTATATGGGCTTCGCTGGAGATTTGCAGAATCTTGCGCTTCGGATTCGGAAAATCGGTAGTTTTGCTTCGGATTCGGATTCGGTTTGCATTTTGGTGAGTCCCCAGCCCTGGTTGGGGGGTACCCCGTGCCAAACCCCGTACCCGTGGTGGCCCCCCCCCCCCCGTGCCAAACACCGTACCCGTAAAATACGGGTACTGGTACGGGTACGGGTACGGCCCGTACCTTGGTACGGGTGCCGATCTCTAATCGTAACCATCCGGAACTCGCCAACGGCCAGCGCTGCTTCGCCCTGTTGCTCGGAATGTCAGCGTCCCAAGATATATCGTATAGCCTACGAAATCCAACTTGCCCTTTCAGATGACATTGACTATCATACGGTCACAGCGACTGTACAGTTTCTAGAAACCGTGGTGGAAGCTTAATATAAGCGTGACGATCGCTACTTCTGCTGCAGGCTCAGCATGGCTGGTAGGTGCACCTCGATTCTCGTTATCGCCCTTCGGGAAGGGATGCTCTGTCTACTGAAACTGAGGCAGAACACTGGGTCGTCTTGCGGCTTAAAATTGCTCGAAGATGGTTTGGAAGCTCAAAAACAAGCAAGTTACTCTGCCTTAATCGTCCAGCAAACGCGCAATCAGGTTTACCAGAGCGTACATTTTCATAATAATTTTTGCAATTTATTATCTCTTCACTCTTGTTAACGACGCCAGTATTTATTTATTTGCTGACTAGACCTAAGCTACGCGAAAACTTGCGTCAACAAAAAATGAATTCCGGTTTCTACGCGTTTCGTGCATGTTATTCGCCGCTACGGGTCGTCACCGTTATGAAAGGGCACTAACTATTTCAGGCCAGAAATACATCGCGGCGAGGATCTCTGACAAAATACCTTGCCCAGCCAGCGCGCATACGGCCGTCTCCAGGTGACTCAACGCCGGTTTCAAAAAGCACCAGCGACCAGAGAGCTCCGGCGGCTGGCCGTGCGCCAAAGCGCCGACCTCCCTCGTTGTGCAAGGCGGCTTCGGCTTATTGCAGGTTTCGCAAAAATGTGCGAAATGAGCGGCGGCTTCGCGCATGCCTCACCGGTTGCGTTAATTACTACACGACGTAATTAGCAGCGATTAGGTAAGTGAGCACCGTTTTCGTAAGGAACTGACTCACCCGGCCGTCTGCTTCTTCGACGTCGGATCTCATTAATCTTCGCGTCGTCACAGCGCGGCAGTTCAAGTGTTTGTTGAGACCGTTTCTAGTCCCGGTTCTAGCGGGGCTAGGCGGGTAGGCACTGCTGTATTTCGCATGTAGTCGAGTCATCGTAAGCCCGCCCTACTGAGATACATTCTTCTTGCTAGTATACTAGCTTTGTTCACCTGGCTAGCCGCCAGGACCTAGCTACCTGCTAGCCAGGGAGCTGGGTCCTTTAAGCAATGAACAAGCTGGAAACTTTTTTGAGGTTTCACGATTAAGTCTTAAGCTTCGTCGATTGTCACATTTTTCGTTTAAGGCTTTACGTACGAAAAATGCCATGTTCCAACATGTTTTCCATGAGGGTAAAATTGGGAAGATTTGCCGAACCAGATCGGCATGGCGCTAAAATAGCTAGCAGCCGCCTGCTCGGAGCGCAAATTTTCATTTTCGATTGTGCATGTAACAGTTTATTCCTGTGTCTTTTACTATCTCCAAGCCCTAGCTCTACGAATGATTCTAAACATTTGGATCCCAGTCGGCCTGACTTCCAATTTCCTAGGCCAAGCTGCCTCCGTCGTTCAGCGTATGGTCTTGCTCACGGTGGAACAGTTCGAGCTGATCCGACGCCTTCGCGCCTCCGGACTAACCGCCGATGCGATCCTGGAGGTAAGTACACGCCAGTGGGATTGAGGAACTTTTCGGATTAATAGTTAGATAGATAGTAATGTCGAGTCACGAGCGAAGCTCACTCGCTAATCCATCTCGGCCCTTGTTTCCACCTGCAAAACCTACGTTAAGTAAACGCATTCCTCGCTGGATTATTATCGTTGGAATGCCCGTTTTTTTAAAGCGTATGACATGAGCCGCTGCCCGGATCTACGTGTGTGCAGGGTAAACAGCTATGCAGGTCACGCGCAGCAAAATGGCCTAAACTGGTTACGAGTTTGAAATAAAGGCCTTAAATGCAAATTGGGCCGTAGACCATAGCTAGTAAAGCTCAGTGACGAGGCTCCCACTGGAGTGGAGAAAGCGGCTACTTGAGCGGCACCAATTGCCCGTGCCCAATGCAGAGAACAGCAATTACGCGTTCTCTAGCCTCGTGCAGGTGCGAGTTGTTTACGGACTTTGCACGAATAGTCACGGGATTAGAAGGATCAACACGCTAATGGGCCCTATTTACTATGCGAGAGGGCTACAAATATGGACTTTGTTGTCGTCCTCTTACGGAAAAGATCGCCCACCAGTGGCAGTCATAGGACCATGCACGGCTACGACCTTCTCAAGGTCGAAGAGCGAAATTGAAACGTACGGAGGAGCATTGCTTGATCGAACAGATTAGCGTAGCGACCGGCCTGAGGGGATGCTCAAGGGGAGCTTACCTTTATTTCGGCATCAGCCTTCGGTAGGCACCGAAAAATACTTTTGATCCCCCTTCTGTTAGTTCTGCAAAGTCGGATTATTCCCATTTCAACAAATTTCAGCAGTCATCTTCCTGTAAAATTTAAATTAAGAACGACCCTTTTCAGGCGCCGAAACGACTTTAGGGCGTGTAGACAAAAACTATTTCGAAAATCTGGCCAAGAGTTGGTTGCATAGCGTATGCGCATAGCTCCTTTGCAGGCTTTCCGGGTGCTCGACGAGCTTGATGCCAACCAGAGCCAGCCGCAGCAGGCCTCTGCCTTTTCCGTCGTCCACCCGTCAGGCTCACATGCGAGCCTATCGACCACCACTTCGTCATCGAGCAGCAGCCTAAGCCTTAGTATTTCCCAAAGCAGCACGTCTTCGTCGAGCCAGGTCTCGTTCTCCACGACCGAAGCGACGGTTCCGAATACCGGCGTCATCGTCGAGCCGAGGCCGCAACTCGGCAGCGCATTGTTCGCTTTCAATCAGTTTCTAAATGTAGGACTATCGGTACAAGTCTTGAAACTCAAGGAATTCAAGTCCAAAAGAACGATCTTTTTGCCTGAAATTTGCCATTAAAAAATCGAATTTTTCGATCGAACAAAGTCTAACTTTAGGTCTATCCAATTCAGGTCCCTCCAGCCGCAGCACAGGCGGTTACTGCTGCTGATCCTGGCCCTACAGCATCGCAGCGCAGCGTCCCCGTCACTCCGTCGACAATGATGGAGCGCTCGCCATTTGAGCCGGGCTTCGCCAACGTCTTCGGTTTCCCAATCATGAAGACAATCAGTGACTCCACACTTGCAGCTTCGACAGGCCCGATGAGAAAGTCTACGGAGCCGTCGAAGTCCGTCTCGCCGCAGCCGTCGGGTTCGAGCAGAAAGGAGCGATCCCTGCCTGCGGGTATCAGGGAGATCACCACGGTGGACGACCCGGCGGAGTTGGACGCCTTCTGCGCACAGGTACAATGATACAAATGACTTTAGAGTCTAATCTTTCTTCTTGCCCTTTAAGGGAGATGAAGCCTGTATTCACGAGATGAAGCTCTTCATCGAGCAGTTCCACTTGCGTCAAACCACCGTGGCCATGATGACCGGTAAGCACATTTTACCAAGTCTTAGCGTCGTCATGAACGGAGGTCTCCAGTCTTGTGCAAGCCTAGCATACAGTTTTGGGTATAGCACTCAAAAAGTGCGGTTTAGGCGTCTCGCAGCCCTACATTTCCAAGCTCCTTAACGGCAATTATCGTGAGCTTTCCGTGCGCTGTCGTCGCAGCATTTACTCGTGGTACCTGAACTGTCGTCGCCACCCGGAAAAGCTCGGTAAGCTCGTCGACTCTCTCCTGTCTTGAATGGCGTCCACGACGTTGGTCTTGTTTTACACGCACACAACATCCTCCGAACCCATCTCAGTATTCTCTCACACAATCTTTTAGCTGTAATCTCACACGTAATCTTTTAGCTTTAAACTCGCCATACTTTTTCGTTTTGAGAACTAAGCCAATAAAGTTCTCCTTTGCGCTCTCCTGGCTAGCAACGCACACTAAGCTTTAGGCCGTGTCTAGAGTAGCTGCGTGGATAATTGCCGGATTGTCATAAGCGTAGTGAGAACAGTTTTGGGTTCAGATTGCGCTCCAAATACGTAGTAGATACACAGTAAAAAGTTGGAGAAAAGGCCAACAATTTTGCGATACTTTAAGATGTGCATCGGCGAAGACTACATTGAGGGGGGTAGCAGGAGCATCTGAGAAACCGGGAAATAGGCAGCTTTGCGCGACCATTACACCATGCAGTAGGCTAAATAACGCGCGTTATGTGTCGTACTGTGACCTACTATGATCGGAGGTGTTGCTTTTAGCACTCATCGTATAGTAGGCCAGGTACGTTGTCAATGCTCCCGTTTAACCCTGCCATTCGTTTAGCGCCGTTCTCCAGCGACCCGTCTATCCGACTAGAGACGGACGAAGAGGGGCAGCTGCTCCCGCAGCGACGAGAACGCCACGTGTTTCGCAACGTCGCGACGAAAGTGCTCGAGACGTACTTCGAGAAGATGCCTTTCCCGGATGCGGACCAACGGACGGAGATAGCGGCGGCCTGCAATAGGGCGCTTCAAATGGAGAAGCAAGGTACCTAAGCGTTAAAGATTCCATGTGATCATTGCGGCATTCCTTATTCGGGACGTGCTGACCCAACGATTTAGGCCAGCCTCTCCTGCCTAAAGAAATGGTCTCGCCGCAGATCATCGCAAACTGGTTCGCCAACAGGCGCAAGGAGCACAGGCGAAAGAAGAGTGGCGAACCGCAGGAAGCAGGTGGCGGTGGCTCTGTTGTCCAGCCCAGTGGTAGCGGTAGTTAACTGAGTCAGCGTAGTAAAGGTTCCAGTTCCAGACGCATTGTATTTATTGATTTCCAGAGCCCAAGTCGGGCAGCCTAAGAATTTTTTTGCATTATACACGTCTTTCTCTTGCTTTAAGCCCGAGTTGTCTCCCATTTGTCTTCTTTGATCTCTGTCCGTTTTTATGCCCGTAACTTTTGATATGGGCCTACCTCAGGAATTTTGTTTCCTTACTCTTTTGGTCTCACCTCATCGCTTATGTGCAAAAGCAGAGTTGTTGAATAAACTTTTTTGGACCTCAGTGTAACGATACTTATCGTACTTTCTCTGGTTGCGTCCCGAGGAGCGGCTAGTTTTTGTTGGCATATAGGGTAGGGCTAAACTAGAACGGGCTCATAAAATTGACTCATACAGAGACCGAATCTGAGGGCTATGCCGTCAACCACCTTATAACTTTTTACTGGACAGGTTTAATAGCGTATAAAAATTGATTAAAGCACAAGGTTCATAAAAGAGAACAGCATCGCGTCTATGAAAAGAGTATTCCAGTGGCCTGCTGGACGTCCCAGCCAGCGTTGCTCAGCTCGCGGATGATATCGACGGTATCGGTCTAAAGGCAGAGGTAGCACGCTCGTCGGCAGAATTCGACCGAAAATACCAAGCTTACGTCGTTAGCGCCCATTCTCGATATGTCAAAGACTTTCTTCCACATGCCACGATCTTTCTCGCCGGGAGCCTTCGCGAAGAGTTGAGCCCAGAACCTTGCCGTTACCTAGGTCAGAATCCAGATTAAGCTGCCCCATAAAGAGCGCATGAGATATCGAAAACCACGGTCGTGCTTCATGGTACCCGCCAACCAGCAAGACAAGAAGTAAAGCCAAATTGGCGAGAAACAGACCAGAATTCTTTTTGAAAGCATCGAAAAGTGGCCTTGTGGAGGTCGAAACCCTCAGACCTTGAACCCGACTGGTTCAGACTCTGAGCACAACGTATGAGGTCCGCGGAAGGGTGCGGGTCCTATATTTCGGTCTGTGCCTATGGTTGGTTGTCGTACCTCGAAAGTATCGCGCTGGTCCACGTACTGCCTTGCAGCGGCATAGTTAATCCAGTCGCGCGGCTCCGGTGTCGCTAGGAGTGCTCGCATACTAATCAGAATCGAGTAGAGGGAAAGACTTGGAGTCCTACAAAAGGCGTGCGCAGCAGTCTTAGCGAAAAAAATCAATAAAGACGTACCAGCGTAGTAAGACGTCGGTCCGGACCAAGCCGGTCCGTATGCACACATTTGGATGCCACAGGCTTGTTTTGAAATATGCCTGCAATTATGTTTTACACAATGTTCCGCTCCGTAAACGAGTGTTAGGACACATTTTTCTCATAGTCACCCGCTAGGGTTATTAGACAACAACGGAATGCACACCATGCGGTAAAGTTCATACATGTGCATACAATGTGCTTACCTTTGGCGGTTCGAACGGGTACGACCGATGAAAATGCAGTGACTGAAACATGCATAAGTAGAAGCAGCGAATATTTCCTTTTTACAAGCTTAAACCATCCGCCTTCGTAAGGTGTGCCCGGCGGCCCAGCGATTCGTGCCTTGAAACCGTATCTTCCAGAGCGCTTTGTGTAGATGCCCTCTTGTTGCAGCTAAGTACACATAGTAGTCTATTAGATACTTCTATATTGCCTACCTCCGGACTATTTTCAACCGTGCACCACTCACGTTCGACTCGGTCTTCGCTGATTCCTGACTCAGGGTGTTTGCCCATAGTATTTGGTCTTGCTAAACGTCTTCTTACTTCGTGCTAATAGTGTAGACTGAAATCGAAGGTTAAAGCTAACATGCGAATTCGGGCCGGCAAAAAGTCAACTCAGTAAAGTGGAGCCAAAGACATACAATATTCTACGACATTCTACGCTTTCTTGTAAGCATACTTCTCGTGGTTCCTGAAAACTGGTAGAAAGTGCCGATGATTCCTGGTAATTAGGGTTTAATGCGCTACCTGGTCTGGACTGGCATAAATGCAAGGGACAGTAACTAAGCGTTTTTACAGAGAAAAAGGCAGCTTGAAGTAGACTCATGCTGTCCATGCGCGCAATAAGCGCTAACGTCTAAAAAAAGAACAAGCACGCGAATCAATACGCTCGACGCCTCTCGCGGGTGGCGCTTGTTTACTCGTTTTGCCCAGGCACTCGGAAAGCCACGCTCGTGCGGCACTGCTCCTCCGGGAGTGTCGATGCCGCCGCGCATGGGGGCAAAACAAGCTGGTATTTGCCGCGAAAGTTCGGCTTCGGTAGCTATGACAGAGTTCGGATAGTGATGGCCATTCAAGAAGCTGAATGGCAAAAAACCGTGGACGTCTCGGGCATATACGAGAAATACGTCCAAGTGGAGACGGATCTTCGGTTGTTCACGAAAAATAAGAGTCTGACACTTCCAGCCAGCCACAAAACCGATTCGTCTATGTAGAGCAAGATGTCGCACGACTGAGATTGAATCCTGCACTGCTAAGTGTGCTCGGCGAGCTTATTAAACAGGCAGGGCAGCGCAAAAAAGCGCGTAGTGCGATTTGTCCGAAATGTCGTAAAAAAGTTGTATTTCACTGTTATGTGTGCACCGCGCTGACAACCGCCCCCTGCCTGATCTGTGAACACGCAGGAACTCTTAGCCTCATTCTCTACCCGCGGGACCTCACACGTCTTCTAGACGTAGTCTTAACGTCCTTAGCTAGTAGCTTTGGCAACCGACGTTTCCGTTACAATAGTTTTAGTTCAGCTGGAGTCAGACCATCATTAACTTCTTCTCCCTTCTCCCATCCGATTCCAACGTCGAAAACAACGGGAGTCGGTCTCGGACTGATAAGAATCGACCAAGGTCACTTTCGCTGGGTGCTTTCATTGGAACCATTCCGGCGGTCCAGCCTTTGCATGCATTTACTTTGCATGTGACTTTCAGTAGTTCGCAAACCATACCGTCGCCGATGTAGAAACCCTATTATCTAGGCTGGCAGTAGCGCGTCTTTGTGTCTTAGGGCAAATATTTTGTTCTTTGCGTTGTAGGACAGCTCGACGAACAGCTGCAGTGATGGTTGCCGACAAATCAAGCTCCTTCGTCCCACCGCTAACTTGGCAGCAGATGGATGACCTCCGCGAGATTACCACGAGGATCGTTCAGCCGGGCAAAGGCATTCTCGCCGCTGATGACACTAACGGTAAGCTCATGAAAATCTTGTCCTAAGGCCCCGATCCTCTGTCTCTGTAGAAGGCATGGCGACGAAGCTCGAGCCACTTGGTTTGAAGAACACTGCAGAAAACCGACGAATCTACAAACAGCTGCTGTTTACAACGCCAAACCTCGGGAAGCACGTTAGCGCAGTTATTCTCTTCGACGAAACCTTCCACCAGGTACGCCGCTTAGTGCCGAGATCCAAGCTCCGTCACAGAGAAACGCACTAAAAGTTCATCGTCCCTGGGTTTCGCATCTACCAACTATCACTGCAACAATGTTTTCGTTTCGTAGTAATAGCGTGCATTCCTTACCGCACACAGCGTCCTCTGACTTTCCCTCGGGGTAGCAGGCGATGTCCACGTGATCGACCGGCTGAACTCCCGTGAAGACAATGAAACCGTTGAGTTTTGCAGAAAGTGAAAAGTTCACCTTCACCAGAAGCATAATGGAGCCTAGCTAGTGCATATAATATGGACAAGAACTCAAAGTAGCAACGCTGGGAGTTATATACAAGTGACGTCGAAGTCTACCTTTAGAGCATGCTAGAGATCTGGAAAAGTTGAAGTGGGATTATCCCCCATGTGTAGTAGAGATCGGCACTGACCCCCCGTGCCGAACCCGAACCCGCGCCGGACCCTCCCGAGCCGAACCCCGAACCCGAGGTGGACCCCCCCCCGTGCCG
>JNEY01000784.1:74542-90408 GCA_020875895.1 Aphelenchus avenae
TGGTGTTCTTAAAACTAATATAGCCCGCCGCAGGCGCCGACAAAAAGATTTTTGTGATTCTTAGGCAAAAGTTTAATGAAAATTTGATCAACTAACCGGTATTGAGAGCGTATTTTACCTATAAAATAGCCCGCCGCAGGCGCCGCCAGAGCGATTTTTTCTCTTATTTCACAAAAATAGAAGAAAATTTGAACGAAACATGTCAAAATTACACAAATTCCTGAAATAGATTAATTTGCCTTGCGCCCCCCCCCTAGGTACGCCCTTGCTGATAATAGTAATGTTTTGACTTCTGCCTTGATGTTTAAGAGTTTGGCATAAAACGCAATCACCTTAAGTAGGTACTATTGCACGTAGTTTGTTTGTTAAACAAAGAACACGATTTGACCTTGTCCGTTCTCAAGATGCGTCAAAAACACTGTTATGGCTCTTAATTCGTTTAAAGTGCACACAGCACTTACTCAAAGAACAGTTCTCCATTCCGTAATTTTGAACAACATTCACCTTGTTTGCTCGAAGGGAGGAAAAATGAGTGTTTGCACTAAGAGGCCTTGGCGTCAGCTCGGAGGGCTTCCGGGTTCTCCCGTACTTTATAAATGATGTCGGAAAGAGCACGGAACAGCTTCATCTTACGATGCCTGTTCTTTTCGCTACTCTCCTTGCCGAAGTGCTGACTACCTCCACGATTCGGATTGCAACGCTTCGTGCAATGCCTCGAGCGTTTGACATGACCTACATTTCAAGCGGATTAACGCGTCCGTTCGGTATGGAAAGGATCGAAACCCGTGGCGGCGCCTTCGACGCAATCTACCTTCTGCGCGGACGCTACCAGCATCCTGAAAGTTGGAAGGATTCATTGATCTGTTCGAACGACTTATTAGTTTATTAAACAACAAATTCCTTGATAAACGCTACGGCTGACAACAAATGAATTATCCTTGTTTCTCAGAAACGAGCGTCTTGTAGACCGTCTCAGGCTGGTTCAGCAAAATTCGGTCAATAACTTCCTTGCCTAAAACGAATGTTTGGGAAGGCATTTAGGAAGGTGTAGCGATAACGGCCAAGTTCCGAATCATGGCTAAACAGCATCGAATATCGGTCATTTTGACCGCTTGAGGCTTAGTTAAATGTGTCTTGAACGCATTGAACAGTGAAACTTGACAGTATATTAACGAACCGGCATAGAATACCGGTCTTTTTTGGAATCGTAGTCTGTGTTAAATTTGGAATTGGATCGCATCGGATACGGACTTAAAAGGCGCTCGGCCCTGTTCCGAATGTCGATGGCATCATATGAGGCTACTGGTTCGTACCTTGCATGAAGGTGTGATCCTGGTTCGACACCTCGTACTTCCAGCCACCGAAGCGTCCACGGCTGTAGATGTCATGTGCCTCCAGCGCCCGGTGCGCACGTGCCAGTTCAGCGTCTCGCTAAGGCATAAGTCTGCTTGTAGCTACCGGTACACATTAGGCATACCTCGATGGTAGGAATGGGATAGCCGTAGTCGAGCCGGACACAGAAGGTCGACTCGATTTGGTCCTCGAACACTATTCCTTTCTTGATCAGGCCTTTCACCGCCAGGTCCAAAATTTCCTTCTCGCTGATCTGCAAGAAACTTGCTTGAGAATCGTCCAGGAGTAGTTGTGTTAGAAGGAGAAGATATCAGTGCTCGATCATACGCCGTTAGCTTACTTTGTCTGTGTGCGGTCGAGCGCATTCGCACAACACGGACCAGTACTTCGAGTTGTCTGGCGTCACCTCACCGTATCGAGAGAACATCGTCGCACGGTAGAACGGCACATCGTCACTGGCGAAGTAGAGCCAGCTGTACTGCTTGAGGTGCTCCGGCATGGGAAGACGCTGGCCTACGCCGACTACGAATACCTGAAAGAAGGAACCATTGCTAATTTGCACAAAGTGAAATTCTTATTGCGTGCTAAAGGAAAAGACCGACAACCGTACTGGCGGTACGGCCGTGCCGGTACGCATACGATACGGACGTACCTAGGTCCAATACGGCAGTACGGTACGCTTCGGTTTTCTGGTATTTTTTTGTACCGAGTACGGGCCGTCCTGTAGCCGTACCGTATCGTATTACGGCCCTAGCGCACCGTACTGGCCGTACTACGGGGCGGCAGTACGGCACGGGGAGCGTCAGTTCGGTACGGCGTATAGTACGTGTGACGAGTGCCTACCTTTAGATTAAAGCTGCGCATTACTGAAACGTACCTGGTTATGCTCCAAGTTCAGCTCCGGGCAGATGCCAGTCTTCTTGACGAATCCGTCGATGGGCGTCGAGTTGATGAGAACGTCGTACCCGATAGTCTTAGTCTCGCCAGTCTTAGCGTCCTCGTAGCTGACGACCTTCTTCTCGACGTTAACGCCGGTCACTCGCGAGTTGTACTGGAACCACTCTTGCGGTAGCTTCTCCGCCATTTGCTTCCAAACGGCGCCGGTGCCTCCGTAGCGTGGGAATTTGAAGGTCGCATTCGGACCCCAGCCGAAGTCGGCTTTCTAAGTACCGTCATTTTCCAGATAGTCAAGCTATTGGGCTAAAATACCTTCACGTCCTCAGGGTCCATAGCGCACAGTTCGTCGAGCTTCTCCTGAGGAAGCTTCGCCACGCGGGTTCCCACCCACGACGGTGACATGCGTGCCGTGTCTACCGTCCAGACCTTGTTGGTGTAGGGCGTGAAGAAGGCTTCGAGCATCGTCGGGCCGAAGTGCATGATCACCCAGTCCTTGAAGCTTTCCGGGAAGCCTTCCGGAGCCTAAAATTGATCGTTGGTTTGCTTGAATTACACTACAAAAGCACTGGGTGCTCGTTAAGCTATCGCAAATAGCTAAGACATTCAACAAAATCCTAAAAAAGTAAGATATTTTCGGGTACTGAATTGAACTGAACCGAGTCTGTCTCAGTTCAATTCAATTTAATTTTAGAGAAGTTCGGTTCCGACAAAGGGAACCAAGATGAACAACGGGCCCATCCCACTGAATAGGTCCGCTGCAGATCATTTCCTCAGATCAATTCAATCCAATCAAGTTCAGTCGAACTTTGCAAGCGCAGTCAACACTGGCCTATAGGCAAAGCCTTAAGTCTTGCCTTCTCGTAGCGCTCCCTCAGCTCCTCCAAGCATTTCCGTTTGACTTCATCCGGGAACAAGGGCACCGCAAACTGGGCCGGATAGGGCACCAGATGATTCTCCCCGTCCTTGTAGAGATGCGAGACGTCGACGAGGCAGTTTCGCTGCAGTGTGTTCCATTCGTCGACGGCCCAGCGCGTTGCCTGCTCGTAGTAGGGAAAGTTGTGGCTGAATGTGATGTGGCCGCCCATATCCCACAAGAATCCCTTCTCATCGATGACGGTACCGGAGAGACCGCCGGCTTGGGATGCCTAAATTTGGGGACTAAAAATCGTATAATGAAAGCAGCTCTACTGGCCTATGCTCCGGATTGATTTCGTCTAGGTCCTGACAAAAAAGTACATAGTTTGTCCTTCATCACTCTACTTTTAGCGTCTGGTTCGTGATTGAACCAAAGCAACCTATTCGCGTGGTCCAAAATGAGCTTTTGACTTCTGTCCGAGTACAAAAAAACGTTACCTGTTCGAGCACGAGAAGCTCCACATTCCCCGCCTGATCTGGATGCGTCTTCTTCAGCTCGTTCAGTCGGTACGCGACTCCAAGGGCCGTAGGTGCTGCACCGATGACGACAATCTTCATTTCGACTCGGGCTGGATGAGAGGCACCTGTAATCGAGTAAAAACGTTCTAAGAATTTTTGGTACAATCGTGTGACGAAATAGAAACAAGGTCACATGAAGCGAGACTTGCGAAGAACGAAGCACCGAAAGTCGAGCGAGAAGAGATTTTTATGTGGGTTATCGACGCCCGCATTAGTGACGTGGAAAAACGGTGTCATCTTCGTGGCACCGGCGATGTGCGCACGCCGACGCTTTCCGCCCGGGTGAAAGTGGATTATCGCGGCGACACCTCCGATTTCGGTATGCGTCCTTCGCCTTTCACTGACCCGACACTATGGATGTGGTGTTAATCCGTGGCCCTGCATGTTATTGGGCTAATCAAAACAGCAGGCGCACAGAGAACGCATGCCGACGTGTCGGTACCCTAAGGGATCCATTTGCACTCAGTAGCGACGAATTACGTAGGTATATACCAGACCGGATCACAGACGGTGTATATCGTCTGGCAGTGTGTACTTTTAAAAGATGCCCTTCGGCAATAATAGATCCGCAGCACCCGCGAATGCAATCATTTTCGTGAATTGCAAATCTGACCCATAGCTAAATCGATTTTTGTAATGGTCTGACATTCGGCGCCGTTTGAAAGAAACTATTTCTGTGCGGTGAAGTCGACGTGAGCAAGATCGCCACATGTTCCTATTTTGGAATTAACACTCTCCGTTGTTAGATGTTAGACATCCCTTAATAAGTTGAGTTTAACATTCCTTCGCTGTTCTTGTGACATTCCTAACTTCGTATTAAACACATCCTTAGGAGTTTCAAAATTTCCCGGCGTTCGATCGTAAAAAATGAGGGTAAAACAGAACCGATGTGATGTTTGAATTACTGAGTCTCGCCCAGGCATGCGAAGTGCACGTGATGCGGTTTGGTCGCAATACTCTAGCGCTCTTTGCCGCTGGTAACGCACCTTCTATTTTACATACTGACCGCAAAATCTTATGCAGCTATCATATTATTCACTAACACACTTTGTTCAAGAAGTTCACGATTACGAATCCTTCCTTTATGGCATGCCCGAGCGGACTCCGACCTCCTCAGGAGGAATGAGCCAGAACGTTTCAGTAGCTCCGGTGCCCTAAAATCAATGCATAGAAATTTGATGAAATCGCGAAGAAGGCTTACCTTGATCAAAACTTCCCCTCGGCTAACTGTCTGATACCGGGAGTCACGTATGACGTCGCTAAGGAGACGGTTGGTATCGCTGCTTATGTGTATTTTGCCGGCTGAAATTTGAAGTCATGTCGCTGTCTGTGCGTGAAGAACTTACGCTTTCCGCTGCTCTCCATTCTTGACGCGACGTTAACGGTGTTGCCGAATATGCAATACCTAGGCGCAGTTAGCCCTACAATGCCCGCGATGCAAGGGCCTAAAACTTCGGAATACCTCAGAAGTAGACATACTGAAAGCGTTACCCGAATGTATTCCCATGCGAATCTGAATCTGCTCATCGTGTAGATGTGATATCCGGAAGAACTTGAGCACCCGAAGGAAGCCAAACGCCATTTCGGCGATTTCGCACACATGCCTGACGCCATTGCGAATGGGTAGACCGGATGCGCAGTGCAAACCGTCGCCAATGGTTTCTACCTTAATCGCGTACAGAATCAAAACAAGGAACGCAACTGATATCGGTACCTTGTAGACGTCATGTGAGTCAATGATAGTGTCGAATGCCAGATATAAGTCGTTCAGCAGGCCGACGACCTGGAAATCGTGACTTGATTTTCTTCAGTTAGTGGCCAATCTTTGGAAAAAACAGGACTTCTTGGGCGTTGAATTGAAATGGGTCTCGATTTCTTCTGTTCGAATAAATGTCAGCTGAACTGGCGAATTTATTAAGGGTTTACAACGCTCTGAACTGGAAATTCCAGGCAATGAAAACTGATCTTGGGCTTGGTTTCTTCAATGAATGTTGAATAGATTGGGAAGTTCAGTTGAATAATGTTGGGCCGCCTTCTTACCTGAAGCGGGGTACTTTTACCGGCTAGCGTCGTGAAGGAGACAATGTCCGAGAAGAAGACGGTAACCAAGTCGAACTGTTCCGGCTCCACCGTTTGTCCCAACTTTAGTCTGTTGGCTACGTTCCTGAATGTGTGGCTCAATTGCCTTGATTTTCGTCGCCACTGTTCTTACTCGGGCAGCATTCGGAACAAGAGAATGTCCGCTTTCTTCTTCTCCTGCAGCAACTCCTGCGTCCTCTCCTGCACTTCCTGCTCGAGCAGTAGCGCGTTGTTTTCGAGCAAGTTGAAAATGTAGTCCATGAGATTCTTCGAACTTAAAATGGAGCGGATTAAGATTGTGCAAGAAAAATACGAAGCCTTACGACGATGAACGAATGGTTTTCAGTGCTTCTCTGACGGCGACAATCCTGGGGCGTCTTTCCGGTTGCTCAGACCAGCAGTCACGGACTAACGTAAGCTAAAGGAGTGGATCAAAGGCTTCTGACGCTAATAGTGCGACGTTAAAAGTGACGAATAGTTTCGATGAAAGCCTGCCCTTCTTTGCGCGGTCTACGAAAACGCAAGACAAACAGGTCAGAAGCCGCACGCATTGATAGGCTTGGACTGCCGAGAAACCCGTAAATGTTGGCCCATTCATCGACAAAAATATGCCCATTCAGACTCCTTACCAGTGCCGGATGCACGGTACCGTCGTCGATCATTTCCGGGCGCATCGGTGGAACAAAGCCTCGTTTCACTCTCGACAGGATTTCTTCAAGAAGGATATATGAGGCATTGAAATGGAGGAACAACATGTTACCGTTCACTGCTGCTGAGTCGTTCTTTGTCACGTCAAATGGCGGCTTCTTCGATATCAGCTCGGATGCCACTATCGCAAAGCTGTAAACGTCTCCGGCTTGCGTCCCGAGCATGTCCGACTTGGAACGAAGGAGCTCAGGCGCGACCCATAGGTTTCCTAAAAAGCATCGTCTATTCTTGCTTGATGAGAGCTTCTCCTACGGTAGTCCTTCTTCGCCAGGTATGTGTTCGACTTGAAAGCGCTAAGCCCAAAGTCTCGGATTTTGATTTGCCACCGATCGGTGACGAAGCACGTCTTCGACGACAGCGACCCATGCTGCTTGAGAATTGGCGACGAGTGAATGAAATGAAGACCCTAAACACTAGCGTGGGAAGCCTCTGAGCCTGGAGACCCTCGCAAATGTCGAAAATGAGCGACGTGATTATGTGTCCGTCTAGACTGATTGCGTTCCTCTCGATTACTTCCTAAAAGTTTCGAACGAATTGGCTAGACGTAGGCGGCAGATAGTTTACGTATAGGCTTCCGCGTTCGCAGAAAAGCCAGACAGCGTAGACTTCAGGTCCGTCCAGGGATACACCCTCGAAACGATTCAGGTTGTCCTGACGCATTTTTGTCGTCTGAACAAATGCCAGTTATCCGTAAGCCGCAAAGAAATCCCTTACAAGTCGGAATTCCTCTTGCTGTTCCGCTGAGAACGTGTGTCGTCCTGGCAGCTTTCGTGCGACGACTGGGTCGCGGTTGTAGAAGCAGTAGACCGTTCTGTCGGTGTCCTTCTTGCTTAGCATCGTACTTCGCGTTAGAGTGCTAATACCGCTACGCATCGACATTGCGCTTTTGTGGTACTCCGGCTAAACACAAGCCATTCTGCTTGTCAAGGCGTTGGCATAAAATATTCGCTCACTGGAAGCTTTAGCGCTATGCGGTAAAGGAGACAGTGATCCCGCCTGTACCGTACTCCGTGCCGTATTGATCGCCTTTGTAATGTAATCCGTGCCGTACTATCCCCTCCCTCCTACTATGGCTCATTACCCTACTGTCGTACGGTAATGAGCCATAATGTAGCACGGGCACAGCAAAACGTTACATTACGGTGTACGGCACTGTACGGCGCGTCACCTGCGCAAGATTTGCCGGTAGTCCAACGCGACTGACCTTTTGCTCTCGCTTCACCAACGTCGCGTACGGAATCTTCCAAAGATTGCTTAGCCGCTTTTTCTGCTGCCAGCGAAGTCTACAAACCTGCTACATTAAACTCAACTGAAGGTATACCTACCTTAACACAAGCACAATGAGGAAGGTCACTGCAATTAGTATCATAACGAACAGGGCAATTGCGACGAATATGATTGTTCCGTATGCGGCCCAAGTGTCCACAGGACAGTTTGAGCCGTCGAATCCACAGAGTGGACGTGAAAGAGGCCTATAAACGTCCAGTGCCCTTCGAGCACAATAATTTAACCGCTTGCCTCATTCCGTCTCGGCTTGCCCACAGCGTTGACTCGTCCGAGTAGTACGGTTCAAATGACTAAACGACCGTTTAGCGAATCACCCGCAGCGTACTTACATAACTTACGGTTGTGTTCTCGTTCTGAGTGACAAGCCGTGCGAACATGTGTGGTTGCCCGCTAGACGTAAGTGCCCAGAGGACCCAGATGGGGAGACGAACCGCATCTTGGTTTATCAGGATTTGCCCAGTATAGCCTGGAACAGTCTCTGAAAGCGCCGGTCATTTAGCAAGGGCACACGACGCGTGTAGAAAATAAGGAAAACAAAGAACAAAAGGGCAAAATCGACGTATCTAAACAACTCGGCGGTATGAACCTACCCATGTATTCCCCGGCGGTATTGTCCGCCAGCAACGCGCCATTCCTGGTTTCGTTCGTACCGTACAACTCGATAGTGCGATTTAATGATTTAGCATAGAGGTAGAAAGAATCCGCCAGCCGTGCCGCTTGAAAGGACGCCTTAACTTCATTTTAGTAGTGTCAGGTTGGAGGACCGAGAATCTTACGTCATCCGCCATCGAGCACTCGTCGCAGTAGAACGGCCACTTATGCATGTTCCGCAGGACTTGCATTTCGAAATCTTGACTTGTGGCGTTTGACGGCTGCGAGTCGATCTACAAGTACGAATGCATGCTTGGATCGGAGAACTAGCGATGTTTCCATTTGTTTTGTTCCAAATTTCTGTTCTTGTTATGTTCTTGTTCCGCTAAGTGGAACTGAGCAGGAACGTGAATGCAGAAAAATCCGCAGTAGTTCTCGTTCTGTTCCTCGGTGGAACAACTGGTTTTTGTTCTGTTCTTAAGGAACAAGAACTTGAACAGACTAATGGCAAAAAACGGAACGATGGAAACGCTCAACGCTTGTCCGCATAGATCAAGGTCACTTACAAGCAGGACCTTGCTGCAGGCTCGCTTCACAAGTGCGTCCTTGCCATCCGGCGGCGAGTTCTGGTCGTACCAGAAAGGTGTCAGGCCTAGAGAATTCCGCTTTAGTCCTTCTCGGTGACGTACCAAATCCATAACGAGAGTTTTCCATGTAAATGTACACGTAGTCATCCGTGTCCATGTTGTTCTCTGCGACGGCCAGCATGAAATTTCTTCGGTCCTCTTGGCTCTCCAAGCACGTCACGATAACTAAACGAGGCCCATACATTGTGTTTTTCGTGCTACCTGCTAGGCATACTTCTTGCCATCTTCTTAAGCCGATTTATTTGCTGCTTGAGGTCCTGGTACGAATCATTCTGCGCATTCCTCTTAAACACCAGCGACATGTTAATGTCCGCGCGAGTGTTTATAAGCTGCAAGTAGGGCCATGACAGTCATTGTGGATGGTGATCCAAGCGTTTTTATGCTTACGTCGATGCTCGCTTGTAGCAGCCCACAACGTTGCACGAGGTCGCTCCTGCGTGCGGTGTAGAAGAATGCAAATTCCACCCATTGGAACTGGGCGAATATCGACACCAGAGAAAGTATAGCGCTAAAATTGCGCTGATTGCGCAGGGAATGCGCGCTTCTCATATGGGGTACGTACTTCCATGCTGTGTTCGCGTTAAGCATCATCGTTGGGTAACGCTCACGGTTGTCGAGGTCGGCAGAGACGATTGGGCCCCATACGAAAAGTGGGAAGTTGTAGTACTTCGCGATTACGCCTGCTGTTGTAGCGGCTGAAAGTGAACTCGATTACATGGCGGTCAGGGGCAAAAAAGGAGTGAGCATCATAACATGCAGTGCTGTCCTTATCATACCTGGTGAGCAAGTAGGCCCGAGAATGACGTCGACGTCGTCTTCCTTTATCATCTGCTGCGTATAGGCCATAGCGAGGGATTCGTCACATTGGTCAAAGTACCAGACAAACCTTTAATGTTTTCATGATACTCGAGCGAGAATGAGTAAAGCCTACGTGAAGTTAGTGTCTGGGAGGATCTGTTCTTGGACGACTCGCTCGAGACCGACTGTCACCGCACCAGCAGATGTTTTGTACCCGGCTAGAGCATCTATGCCCGGTACACCGTTTGGGAAGAGCATTCCTACTTTGATTTTCCTCTGCTGAAAAAACAATCTTTCGTGTTAATCACGGATAACTAAGGCTTAGACTGCAGTGGGAGTGATACAAACCACTAGCCAAACGAACCTGTACGTTCTGCTGCATTGCTAACATTGGAAGTACGCATAGCGCTATTAAGAAAGAACGGTGCGTTGACATGAAACTGACGTGACTGAAGTGCCAGGGATTTTTGATAGCTTGCTTTAAGTTTTTAATAACTGTGCTTAGGCGAAGAAACCTTTAAGAAGGAACCGGAAGCCATCCATCCACGGAGGACGCTTAGGGATGAAACCATAAGAACAGCAGTTGGATCATTAAAGCAGCCATCATTGGCCTGCTCGGGCTTCACATTTGGCTTGACTTCGTACATTTGGTCTTCACGTGGTGTGCCGACTTCGGACGATTCTTCTGCGCGGTAGGCGTAGAAGCTTGTAGAAACATGCGAGGTCGGGGAAACCTGTCGAGCAGGGATTTCTTCCTACCACAATGAACTTCATCATACTTATGAACGCTTAAACGTCTGGTTAACTGACATTTTCGTGGCACAGCAAGAGCTCTTAACGATGTGTCTTTGACCGGAATCTTTGTGTGGTAGCAGTAAGTTAGTAAGAACAAATAAAACCGTTTCTTTATTGTGCATTCCTGTTCTGTACTGACACCAATGGAGGTTTTACGAGTCGTCGGCTCAGATGCTGGTCTTAAATCAGCTTCATCTAACTGGCTGTCAACGTCGATGACTCCATTCAGCGTGACCTGAGCGAGGGTCGCTGCTGCCGCTAAACCCACAAATTTATCCTGAAATTTGGTTGTTTTCTAATCTTACAGTTGAGAACCGCAGCATATTGACGATACCATGCAAATCGATTGAGTGCCTTGTCCCATAGAAAAACCGCGAACACCATGAGACCCACAAATATGACGCCAAGGCCGACCACAGCCGTAGACCATTTGCGAACAACGGTGGTGACGGTCAACGCCAGGCAGATAATGAAGAAGACGCCGGGAACAATGATGGGCGTACGAATAGCTTCCGGATGGACCTTCAAGAAATGAACAAGGACATTTAATCCAAAGCGTTCCTTACAGGTACATGCCGAAGCCTGATGTAAAACAACGCAATTATCGTCATAAGCCGCTGAATCCAGTAGCTGAACCCGGCGTAGTTGAGCAGCGTTGCGAGGTTCCCAATGAATGAGACTGCCATCGCAATGAAGACCTTAACGCTTCTGTTGGCAATGCGAAGGCACGTGTAGAAGAGCAATGTGACATCGAGTACTGGCTTACATAGCAGACTAGGGCGGCTCGCGGGCTGTCGACGTGCTTGCTGACGCAACTAAGGAATGACGGCAGGTGACGCTGACGAGCGGCCACGTACAGCAATCTTAAGGTTCGAATGCGATGATGACGAAAGACGGCTACTTACCGGCTAGACGCGAACAGCATGGAATTAATCGAAGCGATGAGAAGAATTGCGATGCATAGGGGCATGACATATTGGAAGTCGCCGAGGGTTTTCTGCGCGAATGTCTAAAAAGCGAACGACTGCATGCCAGGCATGGGTGAGTTTAATTTAATTTTCGAAAGTTTTTGCTTGTCCAAATCTTTGCAATTTGATGGAAGTGCCCAAATTTTGGCGAACGTTTGTCTCACGAAGACCAGGTTTACTGAGCTGGGCATAGCGGCGGCTCTCGAAAATAAACGATCCCTTCCGTACACCTCTTGAAAAATCATTTGCTCCAAAAGTGTGCTGGGCGAGCTGTGGTTCGGTTTGAAGGTTCCAGTTTCAGTTTCGGCCTGAACTTCTTTCAGCACTTTGATTACGGTTTGATTAGGCGTTATTGCCGAGTAACATCGCCCAACATACTCTTAGGTTTCTAGCACATCGTCTTCTTGAACGTACCGCAGCGATCGCGTTATTGCCGAGCATTTCCTCCTTCGTAAGCACAGTGCAAAAGGCTACGTTCATGGCCATGAACAGTAGCGCGACGATGACGATGCCATTAATATTGGCGAGTTTCATGGTTCTGTTAGACGACGATACACACTGTCGACTCGCATTCTTACCTGCGCGGTTTTTCGATTTCCTCAGCACCAAAGCACAGTATATCCCATCCGTCGTAAGCGTACAATCCGGCGTAGAAGGCGCTGACCATCGACCCGGGTGCGAACGATGAATCGGCGAAAGGATTCTTCAAGTTCATCGTGTCGCCTACTTTAGACCGTAGTTGAGAGTTGCGGCAAGGTCGTACCCCTGATCACCAGATAGTAGAATCCAGTCCCGATAACCAAGGAACTTGCGCAGATCTGGGCGAGAGTAGCGATGACCTGGAACCTGGACACGGCGCTTTTGACTGAGAAAAAGTTCAGGAACAACAGTGCCCCTAAACGGAGTTTTCGACGCCGAAGAAAGCAAAGCCCCAAGGGCATTATGCATTTTCGCTGCTGAGACTGCAAATACGTACACACAAGTGCGAATCCAGTAAGCTTCTTGGCGTAATATGTGGCGTTCTCGCTTTCCAGCCGAATCTTAGCTCCCTGGAACACGTATTCGCTGAAGGCATCCATCTGGATTGCCAGCGTCGCGGGGTTCGCCAGTAAGCTGCTTATGCACATAAATGCGAACGCCACTGGATACCTAAGCGGTGCGATTATTTTACCGTGCACAAGCAGCCTACCATTTGACGTAGCACAGGTAGGCGAAATCGCAGCCGGAACGTCGAATGGAAGTGCCCAACTCGACGTAGCTAAGCGCTAATTTCGATGTGTCATCGTTAGCTGCACTTACCAAAATGCAGCAAGCATAGCAATGCCAGCAGAAAGAAGCCAAACCAATAGCGACAGGCCGACCTGCAATAGCTGAATGTCGACGTTAAAAAGCTCACATGCTTGCCGAATTAGTGTACCCAAGGATCTCCGCAGGCGCGACGAAGATACCGGAACCGACAATATTTCCGATGATATAGGCAGTAGCGCCCACGAGGCCCATTTTATTCTGGTTTGTCATGTTGATCGTATTGCGTGGATGCCTTTGCAAGGGTTGAGCAAGGACTTACCAGTTCGAAGTGATCTGGTAAGCTGAAGGAAGGCATTGCAATGCGTTTTCTGCAGCAAGCGGTCGTAAAATTCTTATCACGCTACGTTCCACGTGCTTCAAATAGTTCCCGACAACGTGTTCGGTCCAGCAATGTGTATAAGATGAACGAAAAATCGGCATACAAAGCGTTCTGAATTCCTCAATAGCAACTTGTGTAAGCCAGGATCCTCTGCTACGAATTAGCCAGGGCTCCTTCTGAACAGGGCTTCCGGATTCCAAATAACTTCAACCTCAACCTTCAACCAATGTATATAAGATGAACGAAAAATCGGCATACATAGCGTTCTCAATTCCTCAATAGCAACTTGTGAAAGCCAGGATCCTCTGCTACGAATGACTCCTTTTGAAGTCATTCAGGAAGCTTTAACCTCAGCCTCAACATCATCCCCTCTCCCGAAAAACTTCAATCAAGCTCAACTTCAACCCAAAAACCACAACCTCAACCTTGTTTATAGCTGTAAATTGACTGTAAAATCACCAAAATTTCGACCGCAAAAAAACTTCAACCCTAACCTCAACCTCGACCCCTCGAAATACTCCAACCTCAACCTCAACTTGGGGTTGAAGTTGAGGTTCAGGTTTGGGTTGAGGTTGAAGTCGAAACCCTGCTTCTGAACCAACCGTGAAAAGGGAAAACAGATAATGGCACAGCTGTTATGTGCGTTAAGCCCTATGTAGGACACGCTCTGCCACCGTCAGTCGAAGGCCCGGAAAGAAGATTCAAAAGGTCGTACCAACTGATATTCACAACTTCATCGCAGTCCCTCAGGTCACGTCTAGGTCAGTGCCTCGATGGCGCATGCAGCGGATTATAAGAGCTGCCCTAAAATTTTGGGAGGTATGACTTATGCTAAACGGAGTACTTCGGACAGTAGGTTAGCTTAGTCATGGTATAAATGGAAAACAGCATTGAAGATCTGATCAACTTGTATATTTTTGAGCTCCTGATCGAGTTTGCCTTGGGCCCAGCTCGGTCGCGTTGGAAAATCGAGGCCCGGTACCGGCTCGGCTGCTCATGATTGACATCACCGCTTGATTGCTACGCTTCATGCTGTGCTACGGACAACTTCGAACTACTTGAATAAGTAGTTTGCTGCTGCTTTGTCGCTACCGGTGCATGTTGGGAGCTATAAACTTGTCAGTACATGTAGGCATATTGCCAACACCAAGTTGTGCTAAACTACGATCGTTTGGAGCCAAACTGCTTCTTCTGCTTCTTTCATAAAGGTATCGTCGGTCAGAGGTCGCCGTAGCATCGCTGAACACTCCGTATAAAAGCCGCTGCAAAGTGATGAACCTCAGATTCCTCGCATAGGAATTCATAGGAAGGTATCCTTCACAGTTCTTCCGACTCGCTGAAATGCTGCCGGTTCGTGTCTGCCTGGCCGTTCACGGAAAGCCCCTTGTGGACAACTATGTCGTCGTCGATGACAGCGTGAAGCTCTGCGATCTCGTCGGCGCAGCTCTAACGCAGCTTGGTTTCGGACACCTGGTCGACAGTGCGCAAGGTAGGGCTTGACATCGTATTTGCTCTAAGTGCTTCTCCCTCTATAACTGCTCCCGTCAATACATGCGCCAACAGGAACGCTTCCCTCTCTTTTTGGCCAACATACCTAATTCACTGGGCCCTCGTATGCATTTTCAAGTGGACAAGTCCAAAAGCACTGATCGGAAAGAACGCGGACGCGGAGTTAGCTTATTCATGTGTTAAACCACTGTCCATCTCGAAATTTGCGCAAGAGTTTATCACGGAAGAGGCGGATGATCGCAAACGTTTTAGTCATTTGACCCGAAAGTTATGAGGAAACCTGTCAAGCTTCACTCGGCTACGCCCGTGTGCATCGGTCGGGTGTTCTCTCGCGGGGAATAAAACCGCTGACCGACCGACCCCAGCCCGAAATGTCTACCGCCTCTACTTTCAACGGCATCTCTCGCACCGACTCTCGCAAGCGCAACTCGACCGCCGCTTCTCTGCAGTCGCCTTCAAAGAGCGTTATTCCGCCTGCGCAGCTCTTTACGCAAGTCCAGTCGGCACTGGAAGCCGCGCAGCAATTTACCAACGCGAATGCTAGTGACCCTGGTGTTCACGTCATAAATTTGCTGTGCGGCATCGTCACTCTACTGCTCCAGACCGCAAATTCTCCGGCCGTCACCGATTCCGCTCCTTCTGCGCACGAGCTTGAAAGGCAGCGCAGCATCGTCATCTCCGGTCTGCCGGAGGCGCGTCCGAACTCGCTCAGTGTCGTTCGGGACGCCCACGAGAAGAACTCGGTGTTTGCGCTAATCGATCTATGCAAGCCACCGCCGCCGCCGGTCGGGCCGCCGCCGCCGGACGGGGACCGCGGTCAGCCACTCGAGCAGCGGCCGCCGCCCTAGCAGGAGCCACCTCCCGAGGTCTGCATCGTCGCCGCGTACCGCATGGGCAAGCCGAGCCACGATCGGCCGCGTCTTCTCAAGGTCGTGTTCGCAACCCGCTCCATGCAGCGCGCTGTGCTCTCCGCATCCCGTCATCTCCGCAATGACCCGCAGTACGCCGAAGTCTACGTGCGTCCGTCCCTCACTAAGGAGCAGCGCGACGCCGAGTTCCAGCTTCGCGAAGAATGCCGAAAGCGCCGCGCACAGGGCAAGCAGTGCTGGATCCGCAACGGCGCCATCGTCGAGGGAAACTAGCGCCGGCAGCCGACACATCTCAGATACGTTT
>JNEY01000785.1:19463-49091 GCA_020875895.1 Aphelenchus avenae
CCCCCCCCCCCCCCCGGAGCGATAGCCTAGGGCCGTATGAGGGGTTTGTCATACCACGGGCGAGGGACGAGGATCCCTAATCACGGACCGATTAAGGGGAAGGAAGGAGGGGAGGGGACAAAAAAAGTGCTGCCTGGTCATGTGAAAGACCGCTTAGTGAGTGCTGTGCTGCGTCCAAACGTAGCGAGGGCTGACTCATTTACAAGAGCACTGTCGCGACGTTTAGCCCCGTTCATCTGCCAGTAGGGTCCGTAGCTGAGCAAACCCCTAAGCGGTGCAGACAAGCTGTGTCACCCCAATTACTTCACGTCTGACTCAGCGTCTGCTTATTAAAACGTGTCCTGATGCACCAGGAAGGCTACAAGAGTGCGTCATCGGGAACTACAGCGACGGGACTTTGCCGGGTACTAGCGTCCTGCGAGCACACAAAATGTACCGTCTGGGTGCTTCAGATTACTTGTGGGGAGGAAGAAATGGGCGCAAATTTTCGTTTTTGTCTTGTCTTCTTGTCTTTTTGTTTTCCCTCTAGCAGTTCGCATCACTCAGCCTTTTGTCTTTCTAGCAGGTTGCATGGCACTGAATCCTTCCAGCTTTCCTGTAACTGATACGTCAAGTGGTCAGGCTGATGAAGGTACGGCAACCGGTGGACTCATATTGTAATCTTCGAACGCATATTGTAGCGTAGGTGCTGCTATTCCCACGATGATTTGCAGCATTCGAGTGGGAAAAAGGTAATCTCGTTGTAGCTCCGTCAAAGGACCTTTTAAACGCTCAGGGTGACTCGGATAAAGCTTGGGCCACTAGTCGTGCAGACTGTGGACGTGCGTTGTCTTTCGGTGTATCGGAGCTTGTTTCATTTCCCCTAACAAGTTCGCATTTTTTAACCGTTTTCCGCACCTTCGTAGCGCCACCGCACGCGAGATGGACAATACGCTGAGGTTGAAGTGCCGTCTCTTTAATGCGCGTTGTCAAACTTACGCGCACGATCACTTCAAATGTATTCTTCCGAAACATTCTTAACTTTACTGACATGGCACCAAATCTTTCGTAGTTGCCATCACTTCCGGTGGCCTGTATACGTCTGTTATGACATTGTTTTGACGCCAGAGCTAAACCACTTTGCGCTCCATTCCAAGGTATTTCCACGAATATGACGGTCATTTGCGATGAAGCAAGGCAGGACAGTCATTTAACTGCATTACGCTTTATCGGTGCTTGTGACGGTAAGCATTTGCTTTCCAGTACAGTCCATCATTTGCTCCATACTAAGCTCCTTTCTTGAATATGACACCCAGTTGCGATGAATCAACGCTGTACAGTGTCTTAAGTTCATTAGCTTTAACAGTGTTTGTGACGATCGCGAACGCAGTCGGGTAGTCGCAGCCTGCCGAACGTAGAATAGTGGTGTTGTCTGTTCACTGCTTGTGCTTTCACTTTCCAACATTAGACACTAGTTGGAAGACCAGCAGCTATTTCTCCCCTCGAAAATTAGTGCACAGGGCGACACCACCTTCGCACATCCCGTCATGCGCTTAACTAGATGTTTACCGCTGGGCCTCGCCGAGGTCACGTAAGCGGGGTAGTTGGATTAATGTTTCGGCGGAAGCAGTGACATACCTGGCATCTTCGCCTACCATGGACGAGAACGTTAGAAACCCTCGGGATCAAATTTCAAGGTTAACGTGACTTCCTTGTGGGCTATTCGGACAAATATAAGCACAGGTCGTCTGCCACTTCGACCAGGGACAAAGTGTATATGCTTCTAGCCCCGCTGGCTTCACTCGGTCCACTTTGAGAATGACCATTTATCCCTTATTTTATGCTACCCTTACTGCTAGCTTGGCCCTGTAGCCTGTGGATAACGCTGAAGGAGTCTGTCTTCGGAAATTTGTCCCCTTATTGTAGGCTTTCATTTTGCGTCACATTATAACCGTCGGGTCGGTAATTTAGACGTCGCTGATCTCAAACTATCCTTCCCAATGACTCTCATGTGATAAATTCGAATTGCATTAGTAAGTGTAGTGTAGTTCGAACTCATTAGCGACTGTCACCTCCTTGCAAGCGGAAAGCTGTCGTGTGTGACGTTTAAGGAGCACGCGCTTGATACGTGACGAGTTTCACACAATTGTAGTACATGCTTAATTTAACGCCTCAATCTGTCCAACGGCCCATGTACAAGTCCGGTAAAGTACTGATCGCTTAAGCCTGCGAGTCCGGCCGGTAGCGCATCCATGCGAGAGACTTGCGTAGCTCTTGGTACAAACTAACATCGCAAAATTCGTTTTTGTACAAGAAACGCACAGCGTGCTTGAATTTCACTTTTTCCTTGTATTTCAGGTGATCTTTCACATGAATGTTTCTCGAAGAGCACAGAGCAATACTTTCCCGTCAGCCGTATTTTAAGATCTCGCTTAAGTCGCGCCTTCCGTATTTCCCTAATTTTCGCCTCCATCTATTTGCCACGTGTTTATGTCCACCCTTCTAAAAATTCCAGGCTATCCTTAAGATATGTGGGACTAAAACATAAAGCGACATAGGGATATGAAATACATGGTAACTGGATCCGACACGCTAGTGCCAAGATGTTCGAGCAGTGTCTCGAGCAGGCTGCGTTCTTCTTTCATCTGTGCCTTGCTTGACGCATTAGGTGCTTAGTACGTTTACGTATGTGGTTGTGCACTGAAATGCTCATGCGTTCCGGTACCGAAAAGCCGGTGTGTCGGGATGGACACCGACTGCAAGCGGTACCATGGTTCTTGCGGGAAGGCAGTTGCACAAGGTTTGGCACGAATGTCCTTTCTGATCCGTACCTTGAGATTATCCATACATCTATTAAAAGCCCCTTTTCCCAGTCAGTTTCCCTCACGCCCTGCAGAGAGGATTAGTCAACAGACACTGTCTCGTTCACTAGGGCACATCCGTCAGATCCTGACAATGAAAACGATTGAGAAATCATCCGTTAGAAAAAAGTGAACTGCGGTGTCGAGCTACGGATTTGAACTTTTTTTGCTTTCGTTATGCTATCGTGGAGAGGTCGAGGAGGCTAAGCTTTTAAGTACTGTCACGGCCGTTATTCAATCAGGAATTATGCGTACCTTAAAGGCAAAGTTCCTGCCACAGGGCTCTCCACTCGATTGATATGCTTGGGCAATTCCGCGTAGAAAAGCGAAAACGCATTAATTTGCAAGTAGCGACAGACGCCAAACGCCGTAACTACAGAGGTAGATTGATGTCTTTGCATAAAATACTGAGTAGGTATTAGCATAGCTGTCCCGCTACTTGATTTATATACTTGTTCCGCTCATGTGAACGTCCCTGGATAAATGTAAGTCCACATGCCTGTCTTTCTTAGCGACTCGTTAACAAGACTGACTGTCCTCTGCGATTGCGGCTTTTTCATAACTCTGTTCAAGTCGGTCTAGGCAAGTCCTAAGCTGTCAAGCGAGAGTCTGAGATGGTGTCGAGACACGTTCGTACAGTAGGAATATTTGCTTCGTGCGACCATGTGCACAGGAACGTCGGCAAACGTGGCGCCCTTCTCGCTAATTGACCACATTATTGCATACCTATATGTAGTCCAAACACATATACGCTGGTGTCTAGTTAGCTGCCCTATCGAGACGGTGCCATTTCCGTCTAAAGAACATTCGGTTGCCCTTTAGGCATCGGGCGCGAGGAGGGGGGAGAACGATCGGCACAGATAGATTCCAACATTCTTAACGTTCGGCAAACGACCTACAGATGGGATGACATCTAGACTGATAGTACGCTCGCGTGCCTAGTAGCTTTCGGCCGGTTTAGACCTTCATTACATGCGCAACGTAACGGCGAGGTTGGGCCGAGGTTGTCGATAAAAGGCGTCAGATCACAACAAATTGCGGGCAAATATACCTGACGGTTTGAACCCGGTGGACCGTGAGTCTTGCGAAAAACAAACTCGTACTTTGTGCATGTATTAGCATCGGCATGGTATGTTATGAGCCAGTTTGCCATGCTGTCTGCCTTTACTGAACTGTGGTCTCTGAGTAGGTTGCAAAAATTTCAGTTTTGACGGCCAATTCTTTCGCCTTCATTGTCGTATAACGATCAGTTTTTTGCCGCAGAAAAAAACTGATCCCGATCTAAAAGGTTATTTTCCCGTCGTTTGGGGTCAAAACAAGGCACACGGCCGAAGCCAACCTACAACCTTGCTTCAAAAGATCGGCTGGTAGCTAAGCCCTCGTGTGCCTGCTATTTCCGTCGCCCGCAACATTCGCATGTACTTTGCGTCGAACACGTGTTTCCGGCTCTCAGCGTATCTTAGCCACCCGCGATAATCTTTAACGTTTGCAGCGTACAAAGCAAAACAAGCGGCTTTGACGACGTTTCGCGACCACCTGCCTTCCCGATCTTCGCCGCTCGGCGCAACCTACCTTCATCATGCGAGTTGCGGTGATGCCGAGCGTGTTAGCCCGCTTTTTGGCGGTCCTCACACTCCAGAGTGTCGTCACTAAGATTGTCGGAGACGACGGCGCTCTCTCAAGGATGCTGGACGACGACGCTCATACTCCAGAAACCACAGGAAACGGTTTCGAACGTGTCGGTATCGAAGGGCATGGCGGCATGTTCCGAGTCTTCAGCTGGACGGACGACGAGCTACGCCAAGTGAGCGAGTGGCATGCGACGGCACAGTACCACAACGTGATCGTGCTGCTGAAAGTAGGCCCGTACGCCAATGTCTTATCGCATGCTTCTCGTCTAGGAGAAGCTGTCGTTGTCGGATCTCCATCCAGTTGCCCGACGGTTGGTTGAAACGTTCATCTCAAGGCATCGACCACCGCCGTCTGTTCGACAGTTGCTCAGTGATGAAGAAAGGACGAGGGTAAGTGTGCAGAGAATTTTGCCTCAATTCGTTCGTGTTTCCGTTGAGTCGGGTAAAAAGGCGGAGTCGGATGTCGGCTGCCGACAGACTGCATAGCCGACCTAACATCCGACCCCACAACCCAACTCCGACTTTGTCGGGGTCGGGGAGGACCCGACAAGTCGGGCGGACGCCGAACACTACTTGCGAGTACAAAAGACGAAATGAGAACATCAGGATAAAATAAAATTGACTCTCCTAGGTAATTGAGATGGATGTTACCCAAATGACGTACATAGTTTCTGACGTTTCAGATACGATTGTATCACGGGCGAGGAGACGTTGGACGAATACTTCAGGTCGTCGGCACAAGATTAGCGCAGCTTAGTCCTGAAGCGAGAGACGAAGTGATCAAATATTTGACCTTCCCAATGCACCAATAAGAAGGGCCAAGAACAATCGTCAGCTTTAGCTGCGCATCTAGTCAGGATTAAAATATAGTTATGCAACAACCGTGTATAATATTATTTCGCACACTCATGTTATTAATCACCTGTGAGTTGTATAGAATTTGCAGTAAAAACGCTTTGACGTGGATATCATTCTTTTTGAACCATCCACATGGCTATGTTCTCCAGCGAAGAAGCAGCGCGTCTTTACGGCTGTAAGAGTGTTTTGAACGGACCCATCGGGACTTAACGCAGCTTATTTTAGACTGAGCTGATAAGTCCAAAACGTATCCCAAATTGCGGCATCGGTTGGCCAGCCTTGAAGGCTTGTTGTAAGCTCATGTCGTTTAGTCATCCAAGAGTCATCCAGACGAGGAGGTCCTGGCCGTGTACCGGAAGGAACGAAAGAAGCTGCTGAAACTACTTAAGCTTCAGCGACTGCGGCTAAGAAGAAGTCAAGAAGGTTCACACTTATCTAACCGTTGTCTCCCTAATAGACTAAGAGCTTTAAGGAAACGATGCCTCGGGTCAGTCCGACGCGAATCAGAGTCTCGTCGGTCGACTCGTGCGAGCTACTGGGCGACCCTTAATTGGGCACAAATTTGAATGGGCATTTTCATTTGGGCAATAATTCAAATGGGCATTTTTTATTGGGCATTTATTCAAACGGGCATTTTTACTTGGGCATTTATTCATTTGGGCACTAGAGAGCGTCCGTGGAAGATTTGGCGAAAGCGGATAGGCCTCTCGGATGGCACCACCGGGACGGTGCCCCATATGACACAAAAACAACGCACCGCGAGGACGCGAAGCGTCCAAGCGATGCCTATCGGCCGAGAGCACTTCAGTTCATCCGAAAGTTATTGTATCGCACCCGGCTTAGAGTGTTGCGCACCCGGCTTAGTATTGTATCTCAGCCAAAAGCANAATGAACAAGCGCTTGCCGCTGAGCTTCAAGACGATTAGGTGCTCGTTCAGCAACCGTTTCACGTGCTAAAAAAGCACGACATTTAGTTGAAAGGAAATCGACACAGCAGTCGCGAATCCAGGCAAAAAAATTGAAAATGACAATCACGGTAGTATTTTCGGCCATGGGACGGACTTGACCTACCATTAACTCCTGAAGAAGGTAAATCATCTGATCCATCTTAACCGCCACGTCGTCGTAGTTTCGAACGTAGTGCTCTTGCAGCAAGCCAAAGAGCTTACTCAGAGCGGGAGCGAACGACTTTGGGGACTTGGTGATTTCGATAGCGGTGTGAAGGATAAACAGCTGCGTGAAGACCGCTTGCTCGGCTTCGTCAAGCCGAGCTTTGTGGAACTTCCGAGCCAGCTGAAGCAATTCGCCGTTGAATTCCATGCCGTGGCTAAAGAACCTCATACGCGTAAGGTCGCAATCTGCTGAATGCGCAGAGAAGTCTTGTAAGGTCTAAGCACAGATAATGTAGGTACCAAACGGGGATTTGTCTTCGGAAAAAATAAAATCCGCCGCTAGGCGCACTTTGCACTTTTCCTTCAAAATTTCACCAAGTTTCCGCCGAAGCGCCTGTGCCTATATTATGGGCACCAGTGTCTTCGAATGTTTTTTTGCAGAATGCCCAAGTATGGCCGCTCATGTCCGATGCCCGAAGTCCGAAGCAGATTCGAGGAAAAAAACCGTATTACCGTATTTCCTCGATTCCCTGGGGCTATATTTTCAAAAGGCCCGATCCTGAAAAACTGGAAAACTTTTATTGCTTACAACTTTTTGTTTCTTGACCGTACGATCCGTCCAAAGGTTCAAAATGCTTAACTCGTCGTCATTCATGCAATTATGGGCCTATTTTGCACGCCCATATTCCGCGAGGTAGCTGTTTGGAAAGTCGGTGGTGGGGCTCTATTCGAGGTGGGGCTCTATTCGAAGAAATACGGTAAGCATCGGAAGTTCGCTGCTTTCTTCCAGAATTCGGATTCTCTTTGATTTACCGATTTCTTGGAATGGTTGGTCTGATGCCCAAAATGCTATTTTGTAGTCTTCGTTGCGCACCGCTTTTTGGGCTAGGGCACATGCACTGATAGCATTTCGGCATGCTACGCATGCATGTTTCGTCCCTCATACGCATTTACCACGCAAGTCGTAATCAGGTTCAGCATTGTCAGCATGGCGCATGCTTTTACATCCGGTTGCATGCGGTATGCACGATGCGTACCGCTTAGTACGCACGACGACACGTATGCATGCCCTATCTCGCGGCGGTACCACACCAGGCTTTGTTGAAACTTTTCGTCGATCACAACTGCGCTTAGGTAGTTTGTAGTGCTGAAGTATTCAACTAACCGAGCCGCTGCCGCGATATTCAGCACGGTCGGATCGCCGCTGTAGAATTCCACCATGGACGCTTCGTCGTAGGGTAAGTAGCTCTCGTCGAGAAAGTACAGCTTCTGCGTGTGTTGACCGCCATTTCTAACGGTGAAAAGCGCGCCTTCGTAGATGGCCCACGTGTAGAGAACGGTAGAGACCAGTCGGTTCTAGAACATTCGCATGAAACCTAACGAGACGCAGAAGCCGACCTACCAAACAAACGTCGGGCAGATCAACATCGAGCATTCCAGATGTTTTGAGGTACTGCTGCACGACTTCATATTCAGCGCGTGACGACAGCGAAGCCGAGCACGCATTGACCAGCATGTTCGCCATTTGGGGAATGTTCTAAAACGTATTGCCCCGTCAGCGGCGGCCGTAGGACATAAAACGAGCTACGAGGCAGAGGTTGCTATGACTGGGCGAACGGCGCATTGGAAACGGAATGGAATGAGAACGTGTTTGAAAAACACCGTTCCTAGTGCCCCTTTTTTGCTTGCTCAACAGACAAACGCCTACTGCTTATAGGCCGATCGTGGCGGATAGAGAGTCGGTGCCTGCACATTTTTGTCTTCACCGTGGGCGAGTCCGTGTAATCCATCGAAAAGCGTTGGTTCCTTCGGCCATTTTGACCTAAGCCGAAGGCCAAAGCCAAAGCCAAGATTCCCCAGTCCTAATCTGCACATTCGCTTTTCATTAGCCACACACAAGTGGCGCAAACCCAAAGAGTTGCCGGAAGGGAACAGAACGTGTAGTACGGGTCATTTGAGAGACGTCCCAACCCCATAGGTCACCCAATCCAAAGCGACTGTCACCACGACAAATTTGAAAGAGTTAGGCTTCCACGCTCGAAGAACCTCCAAGATGGTCCGGAGGAAAAGCTGCTTACCTTCTGTCCGCCGTAGACCCTCGCGAGCGCTCTCGCCCGATTGACGAATGCGCCCTTTCTGCAGAGGATCATCCGTCGGATAGGAGAGTCATTGTCTGATACTTGGTCCACGCTTGTGCACGGAACATTGGAAGCTTCTAGAGTCATCGGCCTTGAAAGCTACCATTACTCAAAACCTACTTGGCAGTCTCATGCCGACCTTCACGCATGTCTGGAATCGGCAGTACTTGCAGATGTTGTTCTTCTGTACGTGCCCTGAACAAAGCGAAGCTTAAACAAGTTCGGGAGCACAGAATTCCCACCTTGCACCATACAGCGCTTGCCCTTCTTGCAGAAGTACTGCTTGTTGTGCGATAACGTTCTCCGGTAGAATGCTAAAATCCAGGTTTTTCAGCAAAATTAGATCATAGGGGCGTGCCAGTCGGGACGTATCAAGCTTGGTATCTTAAGGTAATCACGCACGAAGCATTAAGTGATATTAATGCGTGGTATCAGTCAAAGACGTGACGTTCTCAACCACCTATTTCGCGAGCTTACAAGCCGATCGCCCACTGTTTACCTGAACATGCGTTGCAGGTAATGACGCTGAAGTGTTTCGCGTACGCCGGAGCACCGCAAACAGGGCAGTCAATGAGTCGCGTAGACTGAGCAGCATCCCAGTTCAGACGCTTAGACACCTGAGTGTTGCTTTCCATTCGTGCAATAAGGTCTCCTTTCGGCAGTGAGCACTAGCTAAATTGGGCGTTTAAGAAGCAATCCCGCATAAAAAGGCGGAGAAGAAAATATAGCAAAAGAGCAACGACGCGGAAACGCAAAAGGTTAACACGAGAGTGTCACGTGGTTAGTCTGCACTTGTTACCACTAGCAACGCTCAGTGGACTTGAAGTGGCACGCGGACTATGCATGCATCCCGACTCTCTTATGAGATTATCAGGAAGCGGGCGTCGGGCGTCGTTGAGCACACTACAATATAGCAGACGTCCAGTGTGAGCTAGAATATAGTCGCCTGCAAGAAAGCAGCCCCAACATGTTCATTATTCTTCTATTAGTAAACTTAGGTTGTAGAAAATAGGCCTGTGACAAAGAGGTAACCATGGCAGGCTCGCCTACAGGGGAACCTAGCGTAAGTACACCGCCGCTTCGAGCGCAAACATCGCGTTAGCTAACAAGGGAAAATGCTCCCGCTTCTGTGAGCGACGAGTGAAAGCGCGCTTGCGCCACGTCTGCCGCAAGTACTCCACCGCGTTTGTCAGTGTGTGTCGATGTCGATGTGTCAACAACGGTTATGAACTGATAAGAGCAGACTTGCTCCAAGGAACTTTAGTTGGTGTGGGCGGACTACGTTTTGGGCACATAGCGCCTGTTTAAGTCTTCAGAAATAAGCTGCAAAGCAGCACCAAAGCTCAAAAATATATTACAGATGGCTGTAATCTAGACGAACATTTTCTTAACCAGAGCGAACGGTTTTTTTTAATCAATGATGTAAGCAACGAAAGCATGTTAGAGCCCGAGTGGACTCAGAAACGTAGTCACGAATGTGACAAACGCGCTCCTTTTTAGTCAAATAAAGCAACGTAGAGAGCTAAACAAACACGTGGAGCTATAGTTACTCACTGCCAGCGAGGGTGCGTCGCCGCATCGGTTCATTCATGCTGTCGCATTTAGCAGTTTAAGTACTTAGGTAATTCAGTGCGAACGCGAAGTTCGCGGCACTATTAAATAAAGATGCGAAACATCCTGCTTACGTGCTATAGCGAACCGCTATTGCATGTGTTGGTTGCAAGGTAGGCGTGCTTGGAAGGCGTCCTTGGAGGGTAAGGTCCGGAAACGGGGCTACTTGATATAATCTATGCCAAGAACAAGCTATCTGTTTGGTACAGATAATCGCCCGTAGCGGCGCCGGCTGCGCGAAGTGCGACCCAGCCGCAGTGGTTGGATATTGGGTAAGTTTTACTTCTTTAAATTCGAAATGTTTTGCACCTCTAGTGAGTCGCTAAGAGGCTAAACGTGTCATTGTGCTTGATAATTTGCAATGCAACAAACGTTCGTTCGCCACGTCTTTACAGATCGTAGTACACGTTCAGTCCTGTGTCAACTGTCGGTCTTCATCGACTAAGCAGCAAGCAATCGAACAATAAGCTTCGTTTAAGCACTGTATGATGTCTTTGTTTGCAACCGGAATGACACTCAAAAATTACGATTCAAGAGCCGTTGGGCATGTAGAGCTCGCTAAGGGCATGGAAGATGGTTGCTGACCAGGAACGTGCGACTGCTTGTGGCGCGACGGCTTAGTAAGACGCACTGCATTCCGGTTACATAAAAGAGCACTGAAGATTCCCTCTTTCATCCTTGAGGATAAAAATTTATTGAGTTAAATTCCGCCATGTCGCCTCCGAGACGCTACGAAGACGTCGAGCGTAGCCTGTTCCGATCCGTCAAATCCGTCATCCTGAAGCCAGCACAGAAGCCGCTGCAGGTAAGGACCGCTGGCTCTTACCGGGATAGTCGTAGTAATGCACGAAATACCTCAAAACTTTTAGCAGTCAGCCAACACGTGCGCGAATTTTAACGGTGAGCAGCCAAAGCCATCGGTGAAGACCAGGACCGTCCAACGAGTCGTGTTGGAGGGGCAAAGCGGCGACGACAACCGCCACATTCGCGTAAGGATTCACGGCAACGACTACGATTACTTCGACGCTTTCGTCCCACAAGGTGACCTCGTCTTGGAGCTTCTTCCTCGTCTTCGTCATTCGGGTAAGTCCGTAATCTTGTCAACTGAAACGAATTGATCACACTAACATTCAGTAAAAACATCGCTTATCAACGTGAAACTTTCCTTCTTGTTTTAGTCGTCGAGTCCCTAAAGATCACCAACTTCCGGCACCAGATGACGCTCGACGACGACCTGCTGACCAAGCTGTGCATCATCTTCCGCACGGTCTCCGTGACCGAGGAAGTCGCCGTCACCGAGACGTGGTTCGGAGGTAGCAAGGGCGAGGTTCGGTCGTCGATGAATCGCCTGATGAACTGCTTTGAGAGCTTCCGACCGAAGGTAAGAACATGAACATGGGTTGTCGCCGAATGTAATGGTTGTTGCAACAGTGTCCATACCGCGGACTGACCCTCCTTGTACGAATACTGTACCATGCCAGTACGGCACAGCGTTACAAAGTGCGGTACAGAGCACGGACGCTAGCCCGCTCATAACGTAAAACTAAACAGGTGCTAGAGCGATAGAAATATGGACGTACTGAAGATCACCTTTGTGGCGTACGGCGCAACGAGCATCTTTATCGTACCTTACGCTGTTCCATGCGAGTACAGGATGCGCTTATGTAAGGGACCCAGCGCTAGCGCACTTTGTGCTTGCATTCTACGGTCGTACCTAGGGTTGGACCATCTTGAGATCCAGGACCGATTCCGATCCAATTCCGAAATTTCAAACTGAATTCGGTGGAAATTTTGCTGGCAGCGTGCCTGAGAAGACTATCGCTCTTGCGGGCCAATTCATATTCCAAAAACAACACGGGCTTTTCTCACAAACCCCTTGGTACGGCATCCCCTTCAAGCTTAATATATCTGTCCAGTGCGTACTATTTAGAGCCTTGACATTTGGCACTCGACAGGAATGAAGCTTGACAATAAGACCCTGCAGCGCTTTCGGGAGTCCGGCATCCACTGCATTAGTGTCGCGTAACGACGGCGACAAAGGGGTTGTAGACTTCGGTGCCTACGCTTGAACCTTCAGTGGCTCTGAGCTGCGCGTTTATTCTTGCTCGCAAACGAACGCAACTAACTTTACAGAACAGAAAAGGATGGAAAACGACGTTCAATTTTGGGGAATTTAGGTCAGGGACGCAAACAGCGCGTTCTCCGTTTAACCGCAAAACAATCGGGGAAAAAATTAACGCAGGCGAGAATTAAACTTGTCGCAATCCGCGACAATGTCCCCGCCGAGATGACGTATCGCGCGTCCTTCACATGGCGTCGTCAACGGAGTCGTGACGTTCTTTCCGGTGACGTCGTAGCAGTTGACGTGGGGGAACCAGGTGCTCCCATGCGTACTTCAGGCTGGTGGGCAGGAACCCGGCGGCTATCAGGCCCACTTTCGAGTCCAGCACGCGCAGTGTTTCATGATACATGGCTACCTGTTTTATGTCGAAGTCGAAGTAGTGGTCCGATCCGATGATCAAGTCGACTTCTGCCATGCAGGCGGTGACGCACCAGGCATTCCCGGTACCTGTTAGCCGATTAACATTCGGCTTGACGCTGACGACAGCAACCTGGCCGAGTAGCTTGTCCCTTCCATGGACTTTTAGACGAATTTTCTTTCCGTCGGTGGTCTTCACGATCACTTCGTAGACGGGGCACCAAACTTCAAGCGGCTGCTTCGAAGCGAAATTGCTCAGAATCAGGTGACGTTCCTGCATCGGGATCAAGTTCAACGATCTCGCTACTTCCGTCCGGATAAAGGACACCTGGCTGGCCGTGTCGAAGATCACTGTCCTCCAGGCGAGTCCCTGATTGTTGGTCGCATTGTATACAGTGACTTTCTTGGCGATCAAAAGTGCACTTTCGCTGATCGCCGACGTTTTGTTCGAATGAGCGACGACCTTGCACGCGTTCGTTGTAATCCACTGCGGCGATGCACAACGCTCTTCATTGCGTGGCGAGTCGGAAGTGATGACGTGACTGTCCACGTCGACCCGACGATCGCAGAGAGCGGAAATGTGACCGATGGCCTTGCACTTGTGGCACTGCTTCCGGCTGTCGCATTCTTCCGTTACATGGCCGGACAGCAAACATTTTGCGCACTTTCCCAGGACCTTCGCACGATCCATGCGCTTCCTGTAGGTGTTGTAGACGCTGCAGTCCGACGTCCAGTGTTCATCGCCGCAGAACACGCATAGCTTAGGTGCTCCCTTTCTCACTGGACTAGCAGCGCTAGTGACTGTCGTACCTTTGGCGTACTTAGAGACCTTTAGCCCTTCGAATTGACGCGTAGTGGAGTACGTGCGGTCAACTTCCTGTCGCAGGTTTTTGATGTCCTGCAGTTTCTGACGCAGCTTCTCTGTAGTCCAGGCAATTCCAGCTTCCTTTCTGGCTTCGACTACTTCGTTAAGCGTACGCCGGGGCAATTTATCCTCGATCATTTCACGTATCTGCGCAGTTTCGATGCTCTCTTTCTGATTCTGGAGCTGGCGCAAAATTCTTTCGATGTCGTTAATAAACTCGACGAACGCTTCTGTACCGCCGTCGCTGGGAAACGAACGCATGCGACGTAGCTCTCGGTACAGAGCTTGCGTAATTGCTTCCTTGCTGCCAAATTCTCGCTTCAGCAGCGCGATAACTGTGTCGTAGTTATCGTCGGTATCACGGTAGCCGTCGAGGAGCTGCTTAGCCTTCCCTTGCAGGCTCATCCGCAGGTACGACATCTTCACGCTCTTGCCGTACTGAGTGGATTGGTGAACTGTGTTGTTCCAAAAGTCCCAGAATTCGTCCCATCGAAGCACATTCCCGTCGTACTTCATGAGTTCCATTGGCGGTAGCTTCAGTCCGCCGTCCTTCGGCGGAGTGGACGCAGGTGCGCCTGCACTGACCTTTCGTTTAAGCTTGCGAATTTGCTTGATCAGCGCGGCCTGCTGTAGCTTGTACTTGTCGACCCATTGTTGCCCTTGGGCTAGCAACTCGAGGAAGTTGTTGACGGCCTTGAACGTTTCGCGCACGTCCGTTTCAGCGGCGCGGTCTTCTCCTTTAAGGCTGTCAATCAAAACTTGCCAGTCGCGGTGCGATTCGTAGAGGACGGCAACGTTTGTCCCCATAAGCTGAGCGACGCCTCGAGGTCAGTGAGGTTGTCCTCTAACAGCTCCAAATTTTCAGCGTCAGACTTCGTGCCGTCGATATCTGCCGGATATTCTTGAAGCCTAGGCAGAGCCTCAGTGGTCGCACGGCACTGTAGGCGAAGGCGTTCGCGGAGAATGCCAGACAGGGATGGAACTGGGGCCATCTCGCCGATATCGTACGTGAGCTGGTAAAAGCTGCGGCGAGATGACGAAGAGGACGAAGACGAACTGGTTGATTCGCGTGACGTTGTCGCTCAAGTTATAGCCACACACTTGTGACCCTTGAACTACAACTGTAGAAAGCTCCTTTTCTAAGGCCAGACTTTTCTGACAGAGCTTGGACGATGAAGACTGGTGCTAGCTCCTTTCTATGGCCAGACTGTTCTGACAGAGCTAGACAACCACGACGATTCGAGCTCGTTGTGGCCACACACTTGTGACCCGAGCTAAGACGATGAATGACGAAAGCAAGCAGCGGTATCCGACTTCCGATGTCGGACCTCCCGGGCGGCAAAACGTAGCGGAGCCGGGTAGAGTATAGGCCGAATGCACCAAATTTGTCGCGTAACGACGGCGACAAAGGGGTTTTAGACTTCGGTGCCTACGCTTGAACCTTCAGTGGCTCTGAGCTGCGCGTTTATTCTTGCTCGCAAACGAACGCAACTAACTTTACAGAACAGAAAAGGATGGAAAACGACGTTCAATTTTGGGGAATTTAGGTCAGGGACGCAAACAGCGCGTTCTCCGTTTAACCGCAAAACAATCGGGGAAAAAATTAACGCAGGCGAGAATTAAACTTGTCGCAATCCGCGACAATTAGCCTTCTGCACGCCGATCACGCCTTCACCGCGAACGGTGTTCAGAACTTCTTCTTCTCTGGCAGCAACGTGACCGACGGAGTGCGGTCGCTTGACATCGGAAGTGGGTGCAATCCGATCAAGCGACTTACGCCGGCGTTCCTTCACTACTTCATTAAGGTAGGTCTCTTGGAGCGCAAGCATCTTCGTGAAAGTTTCCTCATTCCTTGCTTTAGACGAACACCTTTGCAACCAAGCAGGGCCGTCTCCGTCTAACCGCGCAGGTCGGAGACATGAGGTTCAACGTCCGCGCGTATGAGCGACAGCTGGTGGGCGAAGGCGGTGCCGCGAAGATCGTTTTGAACGGCTTGACTGTCTACCTGCCGAACGACGCGAATCCCACGGTGCGCATTCTGTCCTAGACACGCCTATTGTCTTCATTTCTTTGCCTGTAACGTCATTTGTATATGCCTTCCATAAACTATTTGTTCTCGAGAGTAAGCAGACCTCATAGAGATAGGGGTTTCCAGGGATTAGTGGAGTTTGAATTGAAATGAGAGCTCACGGTGGTGCAGTGCGATTCCTGGGGTCGTCTTAAGAGGAACTGGCCGTGAACGTCGACGTTAAATGTACTCCTCAGTAGAATGTATGGTCGACCAAATGATCAGACGCCCGCTCATTGTTTACACCGAAATGATTGATTACGGCACTCGTAGCAGACGAGTGGACGTGTTTACCAGCAAATTTTATTCGCTTCCAGTACGCCTTTCGATCGCATTTGTTCGGTTATGAGACTGCTGCCTACTTAGTTCCTTAAGTTTCTCACGTATGCAGGCTCAGTTTATTTTAACAATTGGTCAACTTGAAACCACTTACAAACTTTTGCGACGATGGACGATTTAAGTTGCGGATCGCTTTGTAGGCCGCGGAACCGTAATGCGCATGAGCGGGATCCTGGTGACTGCGTTGCTGTTTTCCTTTACGCATGCCGACCTTCTCCATCCCGACAGTGAGCTGGCGGCCGTCAGCGAGCCTGGTAAGGAGCAAATAACAGCCGTTTCGTTGACATCCCCGAGACAAGTAAAGCAAAATACAAAAAATTGCGAATTTCCAACATTTCTCTTAGTGCCACAATGTTTTAGTCCAATGACACATGTTTCGGAGGCGTTTCTCGAGAAAATCCTTCCCACCTCAAAATCCATAAGATCCTTATATCCGCTCTGTTTAAGACTCAGGCAGAGACCCGATCGCTGCCGGACGGCGTGAAACTGGCGTAGCCGGACGGCTTCGAGAAGTTCTGCTGCACCAGGACGCGTACGAACCTGGACACGCGGTCGTACCCGAAATGAACCCGCTTACAAACGGAACGCGCCGATAGCCGACCACGGTAAAGATCAAGATCCAAGCGTGCATGCGTGTTGCACCGTTGCATTTGTACGACGGTACTCATTCACCTATTCTTTGGTACGCCTTTCACATTCCGATGAGGCCTTGTCTTCACTTATTGAAATGAACCCGCTTAAGGCGGGCTATTTGAGTGAACGACTGCAGCCCGTTTCTGCTACCAGTGCCCGGAGTCGACAAGTCGTCCTTTTGAGCTATTTGAGTGTAAAAAGTCGCAGGTTCTTGTTCCACGGGTCCGTGACTTTATTCACAATGAAGGACCTCAAACCTATAAAATTTGTACGCAAGAAGCCTTTAAAGATGGCGTGAAATAATGGCGAAATGACATATGCCCACTCTTTGTGCTGTAGTGATTGTATTCCTCAACTATACCGAATACCTACGCCTATCTTGCATTTCTCTCCATGCTTTTTCGGAATGTTTTCTGCAGTTCGTTCGCTGTCGCGGTCAGTCAGCACGATGGCCGTGATCTCAGTTGCCCTCGTTGCGGTCTCCGTCGACCTCTCGCGGACGGCTCAACGATCGGACGCTGAAGATCGACGAGACCGTTTCCGGTGCGAGGTAATTTTAGCCTTTGACGCATTTGAGTTCACGCGACCAGGCCGCGCAAACTGAATTATTAAACTTGTCGCGTGGTCACCAGTAAACGAAATGTTGTCGCTTGCTAGAAACTAGCATAATTTAGTAAGCGGAACACACAATGCTTACGTCAAAGCCAGGTTGGCCTAGCAGTCGGCAGGACGCGATTGTTCCCAGGAAATCCGTGTGATGGATAGCGGTTTCAGCGGTGGTCAGAATCGTACAGTTGACTGATGGAAGCATACGAGTAACAACAGCTACCTAATTGGGGTTACGGTTCCGTTCAAGGAGAAGTCGTGAGCGACGCAATCCACATCCATTGAAACGCCCTGTTTCCACCGTTTACTAGTTGATTGTACTTCTCGGGTTGATGCATTGGCGTAGAGCAGAGGACAACGGCTAACTCAGAGTAAACGAACGCATACCTTCCATTTGGACGTCAGTTTTACTTTTCCTTGAATGCCATGTTTTCGTTGAGTTTCGGTTATGATAAACCCCGCAACCGATTCCAGAACACGGCATTCGTCTGGACTGGAGATGGCCCATTTTAGTTCAGGTCCGTTTCAATGTGGGAACCCTTCGTTGCCTAAATGATAGTGTTCCACACGGCGAAACGTTTCCAAACAAGGCATTTCTCCCGCTCCTAGCAAATTCCGCATTTTCAGTAAGGTAAACGGATCGAGACTAAGTAAATCCAACAACCTTCTCAGGGGAAAAATTCGGCTTCATACGTGTGAGATCGGCGCCCGCAGTTTGACTAATAAATGTCATTCACCGTTCAATGTTGTAGGTGGAATGGTTGCTTGAGAAAAACGGCGATAAAGAGAGTTATTTTGAGTGTCCAGCTTGGCCCCGTGGGAAACGAGAACATGCACATGTGACTCAACTATACAGGTGCTCTGCACCATGCGACGCGTAGGTAAACGTAGGTAGGTACCTGAAATCTTCGGGAAATATTTGTCCCGTACTGCCCACCAGTGGTGTCACAAGTGTGCGGCCGACACGCAGACAGAGATACAAATCGTACAGTCAATTTTCTTTCTTAATCTAATTGAAAACGAACACAGTTTGTTATCGCCTGCTTAGTAGTGTCAGCTCTGTATTAGTACGTTCTTAGGCTTAGGCAGTTATTCTTGGTCATTGACGTAGAAATGCCTAAACTGCTTGGAGTCATTTGAAACTGGGGTAAGAATTTACTTACGACACAACGGCATCAGGCGGGATCAGGCAAGAAACGTCGGACAATAATCTTCTGCTGGCAAATGACGACTTCACGTGCTCTCCCGGTGTTAGGTCCATCGGTAAACGCCGTAGCGTGAAATATGTGGGAATGATGCAAACGCCCTGCGTACTTTGCAAGAAGGGCAATCGACGAATGATTAACACTTTAGGTCCGTTATTTTGACAACGTTTATGTTAACGCTAACACTATAGTCAGTTGTAGTGACTCAGCTCAGGATACAGCAATGCAAACGGTCTTTTGAAAGGCATTTCCTTTCCGAAGAGGAAATTTTAGTCCATTGTTCGAGTATTAACCACTAGATCGCTATAAGACTGCCTGTGACATACTTTATATATAGGCAGATCAGGATCCTTTAATTGGCATCCTTGTTCCGATATGTACAAACATAGATACTTACATGAAATGCACAAAGAAGCACATAAAGCAAACAACGGAATGCACTCTCAAATGGAATGTGAAGGCGAATATACAGATACACTTTGTACATTTAATACAATAACGTAGTTACCCGTCAGAATCATAATGCCGTCGACGGATTCTGGACTCTCAGGAGCTAGTGCACGGCATGGCATACGACCGCAACCGGCGAGTGCACGCAGACAGACATGGTGGCTTCGCGCGGTGTTAGCACGACGGACCCGGGTCGACGCAGCTTTGAGTTCCAGGAGCTGCTAGGCAGAAATGAGTCGTCGAAGGTACAGGTAGGCCGACTGCTACGTGCTTGAACTGTGCTGATTCGCAGAGAGACGTGAGAAACGTCCGAAGAGCTGGCTGCGGCGACTCGTAAGCTGCTCGAACTGGCTCGAGTCCTCGACGGAAATAAGGATGTGGATCATGGTGAGTTTAGCGAAGGGACCTCAGTAAACCTGGCAAAGAGCCGCGAGTGATTGGCTTGAAACTCTGAACACAAAGGCGAGTGCACCGAGGCCCGTCTCCGCTTGCGCTTTATACCTTTGGGTGCGGACAACTCTTGCGTCAAAAAAGCCCCGCCTCCTTCCGCACGTCGGCGCAAAGTACGTGGGTCAACAAAGGCGGTTGCGCGGCACAAACTAAACAGTGAATAGTACGGGACGCCCGTGACAGAGTTGGCGACAGAAAACATGACGTGAGAAAGCGAATTTCCGGTACAATATCCGGCAAAGCCTATAAACTATAAAAATTTTAACGTTTCACCTTATCCGTACTACTTGCGATCCACGTCCAGCCTTTTGTGACACGTTATCATAGCTTCAGCGGCGTTCCGCATTCCGCTGAATTGTAGCCCAGTTGCTCCCCGATTGCGCTGAGCTGATGCAAGCGGAATCATCTTTGCCGGTGGCGGCCGAGATAGCGATGACATGCGCCGCGGAATACACGCCACAAAGAACGTCGGGGACATGCATGTGAACGAACTCCGCAGGGAGATAGCCAGTTCCCAGACAAAAATTCCCGCGAAGTCAAAGGGCAAGAAGACCCGACGCAGTGTGACCGTGGTAAGACCATAGATTCCCACCGTATAAATATACGGGGTAACCATAGTCAAGTGCCATATCGCAAACCTATAGCTCTCCCTCCCCCGCCCTTGTTTTGGAACAGGGTTTTATATAGTACTGCATGGACCGCATCCCGCTATATATATCGAATAGAGCCCTTAGTGCCCACGAATAGCAGTTGCTTCTTCAGCGTGCAAGAGTGCAAGAGGAATCCCCTACAACGCACATCACCGTCGAAATGCGATGCGGTTAGCCTGCACAACGTTTGACCCAGGCTCGGTTCTGTCATCACGTCGCCTCCCCCACGTGAGACAGTCGATCTCTTTTGTACATAGTGCGCTACATTTCGCCGAGCGACCAAAGGGTTCGGTTTTCGGCGGAAAAGGAGGAGATTTCTTTGCAACATGATGATTTCGACGGTATGGTTGAAGATAGGATGCAAAGCACGAGACTTTAATTTAACGAAATTGTCCAACTTTTATTCGTCAGGTTCCGCGTAAACGGAATGACATGTACTGAAGTGAGGTGTCTAAGAGAGATTCCAGCCCTAGGCACTCAGAAACATATTGGTGCATAGGGATGTACATTGACATCGAAAGAACAGACAGCGGTCATGTAGTCTAGGGCGCCTCAACGGCTTCAAACAGACAGCGTCGTATAGATCCTGCAGTTTAAGCCCGTAAGCTCTTAGACTGTATCCGAAGGGCTATCCACGTAGCATATCGAATGCCTTTTTACTGATTCTGCTGAAGGAAGTTTTCCTGTAGTTTGTAAGTCCGGTTGGGACGGCGGTAATCGTACCTTGGGAAGGTCAGTAATTACGAAGGGCCGTCTTTTTTCCGTCGCCAAAACGAAGCAACTGAACCTGGATTGGTTTCTCAAAGTATTCTTAAAGCTGTATGGTTCATGCTATTGAACCTCGGTGCATATGGAAGTCCGAAGTACGCCTCATTCCAGGCATTTCCGTCTGAGAAAGTACCCTGTCATCGCGTTCTTCTCTGCGTGCACAGAAAAGTATCGAAAAAGGCGTTCTAAGCTAAAAGGAGCGGTCGCGAACAAGGTCGTTCGTCTCCCGTCGTCTGATGCATCAGCTGAATTTCTTCACGTGCTTTTCAGTGCAGTTTGCGGAGACAATAACTGCAATGTTAGAGATATTTTGAACTCCTGCCAAGCGTACTTCGACCGTTTCGTTTGCCAGCAGGCAGTTTAGGCAAAGTAGTCGGCAAGTGACAAGGAAGAGACACTACGATAGAACGAGTGTTTGGTCTTCTTACTGCCCGGGTTGACACCATATTTGTCTTTCATAAACAACGACATCCTCGGCTGGCATTTGTATAAGCATGTTTTGGGATCCTAACTCAGTTTGTGTCTTCGCACTGATTGTTTGGTTATTCGAACGTGCAACTGCGGTTACATCTTGCTAACGCGTTGATAATATGTTCTTCAGGCTGCCCTAACAATTGGCGGCCAATGCCAGTTTGGGACAAGGTTCTCCCGAAAGGGCTTTGATTTTGTCGGAGTGCTCAATTCGCAAGGCCCTCGTTTTATCCGGAATTCGCAACAAGAAACCCTTTGGAATGCAAACTATCGCAGTCTGAATTCCGAGCTACTTCGAGCAGTTGTAATATGGTCACAGAATAGCGCGGACGACGCACACAAGAGCGATATCGCGGATTTGACGGGCTTAAGGTCTCTGGGTATACGCGATCTTAGCCGTCGAGAATTCGTAACCCTACTCCGAATCGTTTTCTTACGGCACTGTTATGGCCGTCCAGGCCTGATGGCGCAGTTAGATTTCGCCTGCTTTAGCCCTCGCCGCGTATTTTGTAGTACGCGTCCGTAGTTATGTGGTCAGTAAAGTTCAGTTCGCGAATCATTCTGTTTCCACCGTCCCTACTGTTTTCACCCGCCTGCAGTTGCATAGCCGCCATGATGCGTGCGCACGAAGCACAATCACAGCGCAGCATCCGCCAGAGTTAGTCACAATTCGGTCACACAATGAACCTTGCAGAAGGCCACGTGGCCAGATTTCGACACACACGCGAATGCAAAGCACGCGTCATTCTGCAACGTGAGCAGCAGAGTACGCCGTGAATCATTCGTCAGCATTCGCAGGAGGTGTTTAGAACTTTGCATTTCCTTCGTGGGTACATAAATTTTTGGTCTTAGTTAGTGGAACATGTCTTCAAGAACAGCGAGCATCTCTCGTACTTAGCCTTGATAAGGTGAAAGCATAATGTCAACCAACTCTTCGGGCCTCATTCGCGTATGGTACCCTGTTTACATAGTTGCACATAGGTAACATGTTGCACTGTCGTGAAATAACTATAAATCATGCGGTAGGCAGTTTATTCCTGAGATGCTTATGGTCAGTATATGACATTTTACAGTACTAACGAATGCGATGAAGTGCGGTGATTTAAACCGAATGACATACAGCGCAAGATCGTACTTCGCCGATTCGATGACAGTTGCCTGCGTAGGAGTCTTCTGGTCGCTGGCGACGTCCGTGCCATTCAGGCCTGGCGTTTGTGATGTTGGCGACGAGTGCCGATAGGTTGCAGTTCTCTACGCAGAGATTGCTTCTTCGGGAGATCAATCCGTTCAGGACGTTCTATCTCATTGTTCGACATGAGCTTTGCGGTGAAAGTCGTGTCCGGAAGAACTGGACGCGCCGCGACAAAAGAAGGTCCGCCTGCTCGTAGTCGCTTGTGGAAATAGCCATGTGAATCATAGTCGCAAAGTAGGAGCTCTTCTGAAATGCGTCTATTATAGCTTGTAAGAAAAGCGTATGAAATTCACAAGTGAAAAAAGGACCCAAAGGTACAAATGTTGCAAGCCGACAAGCTAGTGAGGGCCAGCCACGTACCGGAAGCGGTTGGCAATAAATCAAAGGAAACTGCGTCACCGACACTCTCCCGCCGTGCTTTGTAGGTATGCGTTGCGGATTATCGTCTGTGTATGTTGGTGGCGACGGAGAACACGATCATCATTCACTGCATGGGCCAGATCGAGCACGGCCTGCGCACAAAGCAAACCCACCCGTGCGTCGGGCTCCTGCTGTGACTTCACTTTGATCGTGACAGGCCATAAAACACATTTTCCGAGTAGCATAGCGCTATTTAATTGCGTGACTCAGTGGCCGAAGCGACGAGGACAGTTCAGCGACAGTGCACTTGACCTCGCATTCAAATGATTGGCCCGAAAGTACAACGCAAGGGCACCGCCGACACAACAGAAAACGGTGTGATCGGGAACAAACCCATCAGTCTGTGGGAGGCAAAGCGGAGTTGTTAACGGCTCGAGCCGGGTACGGCTCTACCCGGGTCTAACCGGCTCCACGGAAGCTGGAGCCGGCACCGGCTGTAGCCGGCTTGAGCCGCTGAACAAATTTCTAGAGCCGGCTCCGTTTGAGCTGGAGCCGTCTTGTGCCGGTTCGGGCCGGCTTGTGCGTTTAAAACAAGTACTAGCGGCTTGGCCGCGCTCCGCGCGGCCTGCGCCGCTATCGGAAATTACTCAGGCAGATAGGTACAATGGTCCGTTGAAGCGTTGCCTTCTGGACCGCCATGGGAAGCATGGTATAGCGGGCCCGCTATAGCACGTAAGCATGGACCTGCCCCCTAACTCCCCCTAACAGCCTCTATGCAAAAAATGAACGATATTTTCGGATTCTCCATGCAGGAAAACCCCTAGGGCCGCCAATCAATAGAAGCGTTGCCTTCAGGACCGCCATGGGAAGCATGGTATAGCGGGCCCGCTATAGCATGTAAGCAGAGCACTTGTTGGAACTTTGATCGGTCATAACTTTTTTTCTAGCCAACCGATCCGGCTGAAATTTTCCAGTTTTTCATAGCCTTAGAAGCCCTATTAAATGATACCAAACTTGGCCCGATCGCGAAAGCTTTTTGCGGACGAACAAACACCAGCGCTTTAGTGTATAAGGATTCGCTGAAAATCAGCAAAAGAAACTTCCAAGGCTTACCAAGCTACGAACTGTACGTCTTTTGTCGTACATTTCATTCGTGAAATCGTTCACAGTTTGCTATGTGTCTACATTACTTGAGTTGGCAACCACTTTAAAAAGTAAATAGGTACGCACTATTATGGTTTTACCGCGACAATACCGCATTTTGCTCTAGAGCTGGCTCTAGCCGGTTCCAGCCGGCTGCGGCTCGATGCCTTTTACACAGGAGACGGCTCGGGACCAGAGGGCTCGAGCCGGCTCTGGTTTTTCGATGAGCCTTTAACAACTCTGGAGGCAAGTCAATCTTTGCAGGAACTATTTAGCATCTGTCGTACCACGTATGTAAACAACGCTCTTTCAAAGGTAACGCTTGAACGAGGTACTGCGTTCGTCCGGTTTCCGGAAAATCCTTTATTTACAAAGTTTATTGCGTCCGAAGTGCATCAAGTAAGACAGCACGTGAGATCATCGAGGTTTGGTGAGATCAGGCACCGTAAGGAAAACAAAAACAAGACGAAGAGACAGAGTACATATGTGATAAGGCTAGACCAAATAATGAGGAGTGGCTTGAGTTCGAATCAAATAAATTACAAGGTGGCTAGTGCTGAGTGTAATCCGTCGCAGGTAGTTCCTGGCTGCGCCGTGCAAGTAATACGTGGCTCCATGGGTTGGTACGTAGCGTCGTGAGGCATATCGCTCGGCGTCAGTTTCATCGGTGTAAACGGCTCGACCTGAGCGAAATACTTGAGCCTGAAAGCCGGCTCAGTCGTTGCAAGTTCTGCGAACGTCGTGACATGAGGAACTCGGCTTGTTGGTAGTCTTCAGCCGAAATAAGAATGTGGATCATCGTGTTTTGGAAGGCTAAATTGAACACGTTAGGCACTGCGCTTCGTGCTGACGGCGAAATAAACGAACGAAATCGGTATAATCGCGACAAGAATCAGAACATGAGTTGATTCCTTTTCATGTCCTCGGTACCTCTAAATTTCTTCAGGTCGGAGTGTCTTCCCTTGGTTTGGAGTGGTACGATCGGTACAGAATCGTCATTTACACAAGGACCGACTTTTGTCACCCTTCTCGCCACGTGTGCTTTTATCGTGTCCTTTGACTTGCTTTTTAAGGCCTGCACAACATTAGCACCCGGAATCTTTAAAGGACGAGCGCTGGAACCCATTGCCTAAACCCGTCAAGTATTCTCCGTCATAAATCAGCGGAAATGAGCAATAACTCACCTGTCGTCACTTTTATACTTTCCGTGCGCGCAGTCATCGCCGAATTGCGGTGGCCAACACAAAGCACGACCACACCTACGTTCTCGCTGCAGAGAACTTTCTGTTTGATGCGTATTTGTGCAAGAATTGCGAAATCGTTTTCTAGTGCACGTGTCGAAATCTCAGGCTCGAAGGTCAAGAACGCATTTTCGAACGGGAAGGCACTGCACGTTTCTGCCCGGAAGAAGCATCATTGGTGATGCACCCTCCCATACTCCCTGCCCGTCATATCGCTTGCAACGGCGTTTTCGGAAACAACTTTGGGCAATCGGCCCGGGACCTCATGACTAGACGGGCTTCGTGTCCGGGCATATGGGCTTTAGGCCCAGACGCTCCTGTCCCAGTCATCGGAACTAGGCCTCAAATATCCACAATTGACCGGGCCTCAAGCCAAGGCCCACGGACCGGGCGGGCCTAGACTTGAACTCCACTTGCACAGGGTTGCCCGATACCTTGCGAGAGATTCGAAACATCACTTTTCCTTCCAACAACATCATGAAAACCGTGCTTATTGCAAGATTTGATAAGCGTTAGCGCGTAAGCATCTGGGGTCAAGTTCAACATGTTTGGCCGGTAGTGTCACTCAGTGAAATATCAGTAGAATCTTGACGGGAAAGCTGACAACTCCAGTACATGAAGTCAGGCTAGTTTTCAGACGAACCACGAGAGCATGGTAGGGCAAACGTCTAAACATGTTCCCACGTTTATTGCCGTCGGCATGCAGAACCCCAATTTAAAGGCGCAAATTGTAAAACCTTTCGTCGATTTATCGTTTGATAGTATTCGGGTTACCTTGAGCACAGCAGCGGCACATAAGTGGCTTTCAGCGGATAAACAATCACATTTTCGAACTATGCACAACCGTTGGATCTTCCGAGATCAAGAGCGAAACATGATCATGCAAGCCGCTTTGAGCAAACAAGAGCAAGCTTCATACGCACGTTAACGTTAGTTTTATCTCTCAGACTCTTAGGACATCACATGGTCTCAATCAAAACATGCAAAGCATCATCGCTGCACACATCGCAACACAGCCGGAAGAAGCTCAGTCGTGTGGCTGACAGACTAGATAGTTCTTGTCAGTTCTATGGACACAGTGACGCACAGAGTACAATCGGGGTCCGTACAGGCGACCCGCATCGCTCGAGTTGCGAACGCAAGGTCAGCGTTATCCGTCGAACTCTTGCGCCCGATTTCGTCATGTCGTCAAAAAATCGGAAAACAGCATCAGCACAGAGACCAGAATGTAATTTGCAGAAGCGTCGTTGATAAAAGCATGTTTGTTGCTGCAGATCTGTTCAGGATACGGGGCTGAGAGTGCAAAAAAATACACTGCGTACTCGTTTTTTATTCGGTGGGGAGCAGTGTGCATTCTTCCGAAAGCATCTTTCATCCTCCGTTTCCGCAAGCTTCCGTCTTCCGATCTGGATCTTTCGGAGGATGAAGGCTATCTTCCGCCTCCGGAGGAGGAAGTGGAAGACGGTGGAATTTTGGCGTGTATATAGTTTCTAAGTATGTCCAATCTGATGTCTTAAGGCAGAACGAAGAATGCTTTCTAGCAAGCACCGTTTCAAGTTACTTGAAATTTTGCTCTATCCGGATGAAAAGGGCGTACATTGCTCAATCGCAATGGGGGGATGTCAAATGGCGGCCTTCGACAAGCAAAGAAATCGGATGAATGTGTCAAAAAAGCATGTGCTTAAACTTTCATTTAGTTTGCAGCTTAAAGCGCTAACTAACTTTACAGAATGAGGTTGACTATGTTGCAACGTTTGGCTCTCAACATGTGCACCAAACAGCTCGGCAAGCTGTGTTCTCTTAGTGTGAATTCAGTCCGCAACCTTCGCTACAATGAAGATCGGCTTCGTTACCGTCATCGTTTTCTCGCGAGACCCCCCCCCCGTGCCGCTCCCCGTTCCCGTGAAAAACGGGCACGGGAAACGGGAACGGGACCGTTCCTCACGGCCCGTCCCGAACACTCCGCTCTTCCGCGCTTTCCCAGGATCCTCGCTGCCAGTAAGCACATTCAGTATAGCGATGGGACCGCGCAACATCTTGGGATGGGAACGTCAATAGCGCATTCTTAGGCGGAAGGTATTGGTCCCCAGTGAACTCATACACGGCCATTTTCCTTGGCAACGCCTAAGTGATTGCTATCCATGCAAGAGCCGACGTTAGGTAACCGTCCAGAAATTGCATGATAGATAATCACGGAGGAATGATGTCGAAACTTTGATTCGTTGAGGTTTGATTCCCGGCCTTAGTTTTGCGGACTGCTTCTGTTAGGTACGATGTTAGCACGTTACATGTGTGTGAAAAAGCATACCAATTGGCAGTGGTCTTACTCTCGCGGATCCATCTAAGAAATGCAGTTCAACATACAAACAGTACGGCTGTGCAGATGACCACGTTCTTCCGTTCAGAGTTGTCGAAGCGGCTAACGCATGGGTGTCTGAATGGCGAAAGTGCACGCGAGAAGTGACTACCGTGCCAGTACGTCTTGTCCTTTGCTTACGCGATGACACACTGATCAATGTCTTAGATGCTTAAGTCGAACAAAACGCGAAAGAAAAAGATGATTTTATTGCTCATTGCAGCAAGAACGACAAACGCACCGAAGCAAAGCATTCCTCAAAACTGTGTCATGCAAAACATCTTAATGCGAGACATGACAATAGCGAATTTGTGGGAAACTCGCTGTCACCAACAAATTAAAGCATGGAACAAAGCGCCATTGCGTGCGTGCACGTCGCACTTTTCCGGCTAACTTAGGCAAAGATGCTATGCCAGCGCTCTTGGCATAGCCACAACGCACTGAGCTTGACTTTTGGGTGACACACGAACTAGCAGCTTGCGCGCATCTCTGCGTTTTTATTGCGTAGGACGTAACATAACCTTGTGAAGGTATCGTACTTTGGTAGTTAGACCTGAACTGCTTCGACGCATGTTAGATCACTTGCACACATTGGTGATTTGCGAAATCATTTCGTCTCTGAGCAAAATACAATGTTATTTACGCAAGATTGGGTAAGCATTAAAAGGTTTCCGAACGTTCGTCAAAGCAACGTTGTCACTTGGGCTGGTATGCCTCGTAGAGAGCGTCGCAACTATAAAATGCCGTTATGTGGAAGGCTAAGAACATACCTTCGCGTCGTGTCCCTCTTGCATTACCTGCTTGGCAAGCCTCCGAACCGCTGTTCAGCGAATGTCAAATAGCCGAACTTGAAGAACGCGACGCTGAACGCTACGAGGTCAGAGTCGTCGCCGGTCTGGGAGGCATCCAGGGCCTTGCCGAATACGCATTCATTCGAGACGCTAAAGCAACTCGACTTGTACTTTTAGCGAACACGAACAGGTGGTTATGGGGAAACCTTTGCAAGGCCCAGTGGCTCAGTTAGCTGGTTGTCACGCCAAGCTAAGCCTTACTCGAGTTAGCGCTTAATCCTCGAACAGGTTATTAAGCTCATGGAACAGTATGCTTTGTTTCCAAGCATACGAGGCAGTCGCATGCACCGAATGGGCACAGTGTGGCTGTGCGTCCAGCGCACAACATCTTTACTTTTAGATAAAGCAACACAAAACTTTTCGAAAAATATGGAATCATCCGCAGTCCTGGGAACACGACTAATAAAGCCATCGGCCGAAGCGTACCGACAGAACTCGTCCCCGGAGGAAGCCTGATTCCCGGTGCATCCGTCCTCTTGGATGTTGGAAAGCCACTTGTCCTGAAAGCGGGTCGACTCCGAGACAAACTCTGAAAACAACAGTCGGTGTAATGATGCGTCGTTTCCTAGTACCTTTAGTCTCTTTCTCGTTTGCGTCGCATTTGCCCGAAATGATTTGCGAGACCTGCTGCACGAGCTGGTCAAGGTTGCTCTTCGGGCAGGCTTCCAGGCACTTGACAGCCTTTCTAAAAACAGGAAAGGTTGTTTCGGAGAGAGAGCATGCCAGCGGCGTACCCAGGATTCGGCCAGAGGGGGGGGGCGCCATGGTAAGGGGGGACCCTTACCTATTTTTTTGGCGTCGGCCTTCGGCCGACGCCGAAAAAACGCCTTGGTCCCCCCTTTGGTGTTTTTTCTACATGCCGGATTTTGCCCTTTCAATGGCCTTGAAGCGTTGTTTTGAGCTTAGTTCGGCCAAAAATTGACCGCCGGACGCGCCGCCGGAACAATTTCTGTGCTTCCTGGGCCAAGCTAATCCATAAATTGGCTAGTTGATTCCAAAGTGAGCCCGCCGCAGGCGCGACCAGAGCGAATTTTAGGCTTATGAGGCAATTGTTCGTTCAAAATATGGCCGATAGCGAATTTTAACACTGATCTAGATGTCTTCAAACCCGAGGTAGCCCGCCGCAGGCGCCGCCAACAAGAGTTTTCGGGCTTTTTTGGAGTAAAATTCATCAAAATTCAAGGTCTGAATGGTTTTCAGTCCCGGATATCACGTATTTAGAGTAAATAGGCCCGCCGCAGGCGCCGCCAAAGAGGATTTTAGGCTTTCTTGGCAACATTTCGTTGAAAATTTAATTTGCCTTGGTCCCCC